>JARHVA010009902.1:117500-120000 GCA_037957365.1 Torreya grandis
AAAAACACAAAGGAATATTCAATGATATTTAATGGAAAAAACCATATTGTTTAAAAATAAGTAATTCTATTTTGATCTTTCAAATCCATTTGATGTGAGGAAGCATGATAACATACCATAATTTTTTGTAATAATAGGAATATACAATTTATATTATTAAGGGAAAAACACATTTCAAACAAAAACATATATTTTGATAATTTTTATGCTCTAAAATGTTTGTAATATATGTGTTTTATTATTTAAAAGATTATACAAACTATTGTTATATTTTCAACATTATTTTGTGCTTATTGGACTTACAAAGTTACCCATACACTCAAACCTAATCAACTTTACATATTGCTCCTAGAAGAATGTACTAATGTCACATCACAAAAATTGTTTGGACAAAAAGACAACAAATTGTGATATTATAAACATATAGTCAGGTTTGGAAACCATTTTTTTGTAGAAAGACTTTATCATTCCTAGCATAATAATACATAAATAATAAATAAAATCATAAAATCATTAATCAATAGAATACATAATAATCCACAATATGAACCTAGAAATTAGTATGTAAAATAATTTTCAAATATATACATTTAAATAACTATACTAATATTATAATAAAAATAAATTCAATATTAAGATATTTAGATAATTATAATATTATTAGTCTCTGCCCTTACATGGGCTATTAGGAATCACTTAGCAATTTCCTCCTTTGTTTTCATCCAATTAAATAACTATGAATAATATTATGTTAACAATTATTAAGATTATGATTAAAAATTTTATAATAATTTAAGAATATTTTGGGTGTTACTTGTGAATATTATTCTAAATTTAGTGTAGTTATAAGGTGGCAAATAAATGTAATGTACAAAGTATCAACATATTTGTTAGAAATTGATCCCATAAAAAAAATTAATTTTATTATAATACATAATTAAAAAAAAAAAAAAATTAGCCAAATGACATGTTAATGACATTTATGCAATTTATGTTATATTACTATGAGTGGTTATACATGTATATACAATTATTTTAGAACAAAATTTATCCAAACGATAATCAATTTTTTATTACCTATATTTTCTTAAATCAGTCAAAAAGCTAGAAATGCATATTATGATAAAAATTATAAAGTTTTATCTAAAGTTTTCCATATTAGTAATATAATATAGAGAATATTATTCTAACTTAAATATTAAATTGCAAAGTTTTCCTAAAATTTTAAAAAGAAATAATAACGTACTCTTGAGGTGTTATAACATCATATTCCACTATATTTGTCAAAAATTTAAATGCAATTGATTTAAAACCTACAAAAATAAATTTAAAATTGATCAATCCCCTACAAATTACCAAAAACGATAGTTAATAATCATATTTACCATGCAATATGTACAAAATAACATTTATCACTAAATTGAGTTTCACACTAATAATGGCATTTTATTATTTACCCTAGGCTTTAATATGTTCTTTGGTCACTTTCTATGTACATTCTCAAATTTGGAATGTGTATATTTGAATAAGGTAATAACACTCTTCAAATTCCCTAAAATTGTACCACTTGTCCATATTTTGGGTCTCTTTGGTATCCACTTTGTTTACATTGTATTTATATTTGGGCCCTATGTTTGATTGATATGCTTATGGATGGACAACCATTGACTTTTAACAAAAAACATTATTGTTTCTAGGTACCCCTTGGAGTCATGAATCCTCTATATGCTCCAACATGGAAATATATGGAACCCTAAGGATCTCATATATCTTAGAAATATTTGGACATGATTGGTTCTCCCTACTACCCTGAGTCCCTAGGATGGTACCCTGTGGTTTTGATTTCAGCCATTGGGATCCGAAGAGAATTTTTAGATATATGAATGCCCTCTGAGCCCTAAGTTGTTAGAATCATGTCATATGACATTATATAGAGGCCTACTTATATTTTATACTTTGGTATGTGTAGTGTATGTTGATCAAACCCTACCACACTAATAGATGTAGTAATCTCATTAAAGGTGGTTGTCAAAGTACTTAGGATATTTTATATCCAATGCTAAAGGAATTGGTTACCAATATGATCCTAAGTGTCAGCTATGTGTTTAATCTATAATGTGATTTATACTACTTGATATTTGTGGCACTGTCAAGGGTGTTGAGTTCTTGAGAAGTTTCCATGTTGAAATATCTCAAGCCCTGAAGCTCTCAAGGGTCTTCATAAACTTTGGACATGATGGGTTCTCCTTTCTACCTCAAGTGCTCATGATGATTTCACATGAAAGAATCTCAATATATCAATTCTTATGATACTTTTAGGATATGTTGATGTCATCTAGATATGATAATGTTAGATGACATTGTCTCGAGGCCTTAGAGTTAAAATGCCTTTTTACTTTGATTTGTACAATATAACTTGATCAAACACAACCATATAAACATTTTTAGTAATATCATGAAACATGGTGGTCAAAATACCTATGCATGTTTCTATGGAAAT
>JARHVA010009902.1:127500-140000 GCA_037957365.1 Torreya grandis
CTATGCAAATTTCCTCCAATTCATGAATCTTAATGATCATTCCATGTGGCATCAAGATAGGGCCTTCTAGATTATATCGAAGCCCCCCTAGTCCTAGATATTTTGGATGATGCCATGTGGAATTATCATAGGGCTTCAACCCTTGGGATATGTTGATTTCTTCAAATCATCCTAAGTCTTAAGTCCCCATGATAAAGCCACATTGCCTCATCATGTGACATTAGTGCTCCTTTCATTGTGGACTATGTACTCTGGATAGTAAACATATAAAACCTATGATCACATGATTATTCTAAATGAAATTATAGATTTTAATTTTGAGAGAATCAAAGAGCTAGATGATACTATATATCATATCCACTTAATATTAGATCATTAGGTGATGAGTTGAGAAATGGATAACTATACATATATTTTAAAATCTCTTCTCCTCTACAACTAAATAAATATGTATATTACAGTGTACATTATCCAAAACAAATTTTAATATAATGCTACATTCTATGAATGCTCTTGTTCATCTTTTTTATAAGTGTGAAATCTCAGTTGTATCAAAACTCATAAATTTGCTTCAAAACATCAAAATATTTTAAATAAGCCTTATAATAAATTAATTATTTATAAAAATTTAATTTTTTAGTGAAAATATTAAAATATATTAAATATATATAATTTTAACATATATATAAATAACAATTATAGAAAATATCTCTAGCTAAAAAATAGTATTAAGTACACATGTTGTAATTATTATGAAATTTTAGATCTATGTAATCACATGAAATTTATTGTCCTAAAATGACTATGGTAAAAATTAAATTCATATATAGGATCTAATATATACCTAAGTGACATGAAATCCATTTTCATGTACCATCCATGTAAAATATTAAATGCAATTATAATTAAAAATTTGTTTCAAAATATGTCGCATATATTTGAAATGATATTGCATAGTAAATGATGTAATGTATCTTATGTTTTTAATCTCACATCACAAAGTAATTCTAATATTATATTAAAATTATTGGATATTTTATTTATTTCTTAAAAATTTATAATTTCCTAATATTTATAAAAATTACATATGTATTATCATATCAATTTGTATATAATTTAATATAAATCTAAGTGACATAAAAGTTAATGTCATATATCAATCATTATAAATATTTAATGTGATCTAAATAAAACATTAATTTCAATATTAGTTGAACATCACCACATTATTTTTGTCTTACATTTCAAATAAATTGAGACACAAAAAGTTTGTATGAAAGAAGTTGAAAAAGCTTAGTGATTATCCCCACTTTTATATATTTTTCTAATTGTTTTATAATAAAGCAATCTGACTCTTTTATATATATAGTTTATTAAATGACTTACTAACAAGATCACTATAAAATCATATTATCACATATGTCTATACTGTTTTCCCCTTCATAGTGACAATGTGATTTTTTTAGTTATTGAATTAAAATTTAATTTTCTTATATCCAGAGTTTTGAAATAGTTTGTTGTACCAAAACAAACCTAAAACATCAATAAACAATTTTTGGACATTAACACATATCTAGAGTTATTTTTTTTCCAACAAAATAATATACTCATCTAATTGACAATTATGTATATAATGTTCTATTAGTTATGAATATTTCAATAAAAAAAATTTAATCTACATCTATACCTATAGTTGTTTATTTTCTATAAAATCTAGATTTAAATGTATAAAATCCTAAAAGTACAAATATAACTTAGATAAAAGAATATACATAAATATAAGTCGGAAAATAAATTCATACATGGTCAATGTTCTTTTATTTATTTAAGCATAAATCTACCAATCAATTATCTAACATATCTACTCCTTTTCCCAATCATAGTGAAAATTTTCTTGAGTAAAAAAACTAGTGTCCTTTATTTTTATTAGTTATTGAATTAATATTATATTTTATTATATAAAATCAATTTTGTTTCCTTTTATTAGTTATTCAATTAATCTTATATTTTACTATATGAAATCCTTGGCAATATTGCACTGTACTAAAAATACAATCACTATATAAAAATATTGAAAGTATGTGAATTTTTATATATCTATAGTCATTTTTGTTCATAAAATTAATTTAATCAACACTAAAAAATGTAAAATATAAAATGCACAAAAATTGAATCAACTAATAATTCTAGAAAAGTATAAACAAGAAATAAAAATACAATACAATAACATGGGTGATGCTTTAGATGAACATCATATTTTTTTGATATAAAAATTTAATTTCAATATTAGTGATTACCTCTTCCAAATTTTTCATGTTCTATTAAATTTTCAATATACACCTTTAGAACTAATAGATGTTATTATTGACCATTTCTTGACTTATTTACATATTGGTGATCCAATTGAAATTAAATCATATGAACTAGAATTATATCATAATGAATTATTAATATTGTATGGAATACATGACAGGGAAACCTATTTTTAATTAGTTTGATTATCTGCATCATGTAACCCTCTTTTAAATTAAACTAGTTTTTGGGGAGATAACTTATGAATACATCGGATGACTAAAAGTATAAACATAGAAATATGAATTTGGTCCTTCATAATAAAACAAACTCTACCTTATATTAAAATAATAGGTTCAAATCCTTCCATACTCAGTATTTTTTTGTGACACAAATCCTATTTGTAGTCATTATGAACCACTTTATTTCAAAACATATATTCAATACACAATGCCACCTATGCATTTTAAATTCTCTAATATGTTTACACACCTTGAATCATATTCAACATAAATATAATAATAAATTATGATAGATATCTTATACAATATTACATCATAATATTCGAATTATGACAAAATATTATTCAATTCAATTCACTAGTTAACAACTTTGGTATTCGATAAACAATGTATTCATTTATACATTGCATAATCATTTTTAAATTTCAATATTCTATAAAAATAAAAAGGAACTAGCTTAAATGCAAATAAATTTAGGTCTACCTTAATATAAGACACAAGTATAATTTTATGTTGGCAAAGCTATATTTTTTAACATGGTAAAGCCTTTCAATCAAAGTAACATTGAATGAGATGACTTTTTATTTTAGTTGATATTATAATTAATATATTCAATAATCAATTTTCAGTCATGTATATCACACCTATAGTAAATATGTATTGCATTTATTTTCAACCAATAAATCTTTATAACATAATCTTCTTTTAAATATACAGAAGTCATATTCACTATAAGTCGTTAAGATAAAATTGTCAAAATGAGACTATCATTATAAATCATAATAGAAATTAAATACTACCCCATAACACACCAAAAAAAAATTTTTTTTCCTTAAAATATATTTTTTGAATTCAATAATGAAATTCCTATAAACAAAACTTATAAAAGATGATCAAGGCAAAATAGCCATGCATCAAATAAGTCACTTGTAACAACTTTTTGTATCCTAAAATGTATTGAATGAAACCAAGGAAAAAATATAATAACTAAAATATATAAAAGAACATGAAGACATAATAAATGATGCATTGAATCAGATACCTATAACATCCTATTGTATCTTGAAATGTGTTGCATGAAACCAAGGAAAAAATGCAAGAAATAAATCTATAAAATAAATAGAAGAGACACCAAAACATGCATGTTTATTTTGGAATAAACAAAACTTAAACAAAAACATAATATATTTACAATAACTAGAAAGAGAAACATATGTAAAGTTGATTCTACTAAATGAAATGGTTATTGAAAAAAATACATCATATGTAGTAATGCATTAAAAAATGGAGTTCTCCAAAAAAAATTAAAAACTCAACAAATCTAGTTAAACACATCTTAACATACATGCAAATGTTAAAGTATGTTGAATAAAACCTTGTTTTATTATGAATAGATTTTTAAAAAACTATATAACTAGGATATAAAAAACTATAGATTAGATTAACTGGTAAAATTATAAATGCACCATCTATCATTAACATTATACCAAAATAACTTCCACGCTTAGTGGATAAAACATATACAATTATTATTGAATTAAAAATAAAATTAGAATACAAAAATCCATACCAAAAAGGAAGGGTTCATCCAAAAATCATCATGCATGATTTAAAATAATTATGTAAAAATTAATTATATCAATCTCCAACTGTAAAGATCACTAGAGATTGGAATCAACTATTACACACTAATCAAAATGTTTATCTCTATATTATTGGGTCTTCATAAGATAGTGAAATAAGTGATGAAGATGAATATAATATTCCCACTTACACCATGGTTCATGGGATCATATAGTTAACATGCATTTAAGAATTGCAATATAAAATGTTCGAAATCATACCAGAAGAATACCAATAACCGCTTGGAATTTTTAAAGACAAGTATGCCAAGGAAATGAATATTATAACTCTTTTTTATGGTGACCCAGATGATGAAAACATACTAATGAGATATTCACATGCTAAAAGTATTCAATTAGAATTACATCATATAGATTGTGCATTTGCATATAATATTATAAATCAAATTTTCAAAGTAATGAAAATTGTCATTGACCAAGTGGCTAAAATAATGTCCATTAAAATTAGGAAAATGAAAAATAAATGGAAGAAATATTATCTCAAGAGATGTCAACAACAAATAAAATTTATTAATAAATATTAAAATCCTACATTGGATATATTGATTTTTTAAAAATACGAATATTACTAGACAATTTAAAATAACTAGGAAAAACAAATTTATAATGATTTACATATTAACACCGTTAACATTTTTTGCTAAATTTTCTAGTGATGAACAACTTTGGGAACCATTCACAAATGAATTATTTAAATTATATAATGGACATGAAAAATAAAAAATATCTAAATGGACAAACACATTTTTAATACAATTGATAATATTTACTTGATCAAAAAAGATCATATCGTGTACACACAATACTATACACCTAGATTAAAGGTATTATTGAAAATGAGATAAAAAGACAAATCTTTATTTTCAAAATTCTAAGATCATTTTTCATTTATAGAGTTCCTAAAATGAGGTAGACAATATATCCATTTCAAACTATGGATAGATTCTTTGTCTATTTATGCAAGGGCATAAAATTCTAAGGTTACAAGGTTTGTCAATAATTATATAACTTATGATGCAAACATACTCGATTCCAACATGTACAATATAAAAAAGCACCACCACACTAAAATCAAAATTAAATGTCCATAAACATATTATAGATAAAATTTACTTATTCCACCAATGCCTAGAATAATTATCAATCAACCATCTACAAATTAAAATATCTTTTCCATCAAAAAGTCAATACATATCTACACTAATTTAGAAAACATATGTTATGAATACTGTATGACATTTAACTTGTTTTTCAAATAATTAAAAATGAATAAAAGTTGATATATAAAATAAATATAAATCACACTTAAATAGCCAATAATTATCTTTAAATGAAAGCCATCATATTCATGGACAAATAGATTTCATACAAAAATACAACATTTATGAAAATTGAATATAGATGGCTAATTTATGATCAATGGTTATGATTTAAAATCTTATTATGTGTCCTATATGACAAAACATAATGCATCAATGATAAAAATATTTGAATGAATACACAAGAAAAATCAAGTAATAAATATATATGTTATTCAAATAATACGAAACCTTGGAAACACATTCCTTAATAGACAAAAAATGTTTTCTCAATAAGTTCTCCACATAGATTTTTCATTTTAATTAAATATTTTTCTAAGAAGTGCATCTTCATAAAAAAAATTTCCATCAGGCCATCACACATTCATTCTAAAATCTCCAACACTTTTGAACCATGAACTAGATAAATTATAGGTCATAATATGCAAATCCTTAATACACTATCATCTCTAATGACCAAAATCATTATAAAACATTTTCCTTATTGAATCTATCTTGGAATACAAAAATAAATATAAAATATGAATTCAAATTTATTTGATATATTGAACATAATAAACATCTTGACATTGAATATCATTGTAGGGTAAAACTATTATTATATATTACATTCATAGAAAATGAAAAGAAAATTGAAACATTATTTCCATACCTGGAATTCTGCATATGCATTCCATGAAAAATAAATCAAACAAAATGAGATAAAATTTACTTATTACATAAACTCTACTTGGAGCAACATAGAACAAATTATCAAAAATACTAAATTTAATAATAATGATATCGACACAACAAATTTAAATATTAAAAATAATTTGACTACCCACAATTTCTATGTTGTAAAATAGGATATACATTTATTCTAATATTTCGATAAAAATAAGTAAAGTTTGAAAGCTTTTGAAATAGTAAATATTACAAAAGAAAGAAATCCTTGACCAAATAACAAGCACTTGTAAAATATATAGAAATGAAAAAATGAATAGATCCATCAAAACCAATTTACTTTTTTTTTAAAATTAGTGTTGGAAAAGGGGAGACATTTATAAAAATGTTTATAGATGAAATTTTATTCCAATTATGTAATAATTTCATTAAAAATTGTCTAGTTAATCGAAAGCATCTAGTACAAGTGTACACAAGAAATTAGGCATAGAATGTTTGAGGAATAAAATTACACTCTAGATTATTTTTAAATTTTAACAAATAAGAACTTATTCCAATCAAATCTTATATGATAGACACATTATCATATCACTATAACCAACTACACTTCCTCTTTATAGATAAACTATCATTATTAAAATCACACTTATTTTATTCAATAGACAAAAAGGTATGAGATATAATACATATTCCAAAAACCTAATTTGAAAATTTATATATGCACTTTTTTGGAGACTAATATTAATTAAAACCTGTAAATGATTCAAATCCTTATGAATATCCACAAATAAATGATGAAACTATTCCATTTGACTGTTATAAAAATAATGTAAAAATTTATAAATTGTAAACAACAATACATCAAATCAACAAGAACTTCATAGCAATTATCAATCATCTCCACACTAAATCTTAAACATATTATGGAATAGAATATCTCAATCAAAAACTTTTATGATTTACACTTGATAGTCTAGTATTCCTATATATTGATAACATAAATGATGATGTCAATAAACATGATGCCATGATGTTATCTACTATACCAGTAAATATTATCATTGTTAACACAATTTTTTAATAATAAAATATAAATTATGGAAAAAAAATCATGTCAACACTCATCCATGTTTATTCTAACTATTGTATTGATACCTTAGATGTTATTTTCACTCTATATTGGATATTATGAAAATAAATATGAACTAGTTAATGGTTTCAATGGAGCATTCAAAGAACATAAAATTACAAATGATATTAACATATTATAGATTAAATTAATTTATCAACGTATAGAGCATCACCAATTCATAAAACTATGACACTTATATGATAAATTGATTATATAAGATTAGATTCTAATATTATGCATTCGTAATGCTATACAAAAAAGTGCAATAACTATAATCAAACAATTCAAAAAGAATTTATAATACAACTTGGATATGCATGAAAAATATATAGAACTCAAAAATTGACAATGGATGCCCATACATCTGACTCTTTAGGTGTTAAACATTATGTCTTAACATATACATCACTATCATGTGTAAGATAATTTGAATCATTTTTCATACTACCTTAATTAACAATGTAAAATTTCAAGGTCAAACAAAAGATAACAATAGAGATGTTACGCTTGTAAACACATACAAAATGACAGCTATACAAAAATTTGAATGATTTACATACCAATTATCATATGTTTATCTCATCATTGAAAACAATAATATGAAAATAACATAATCAATACATTCACAATGATCATGACATGATGAAATCTAACATATTATATCTGCAAGAGACACACATTTGAAACATCATATCGGATAATTTACTAGAACATTTCAACTATATTTTAGTGTTCGATGTTTTTAGAATCATGATTTGTATTAAACAGTATATTTATATTTCTAAAAGTATAAAATATAATATAAATAATTTTTAACTAATAATGGCAATTATTAAAAACAATATCCTTGAAATTTTAAATATCAATATATGTGCAACACCAAATGCAGTAATCTCAAATATCATATTTTTTTTTACAAATGATGCATTATCAAACAAAACTAAATTGAAAATATGTTTATATTATGTGATTTTAATATTTAAATTATAAATCAATATAATAATTCATAAATATTCAAAGACCACATAAGAACTCATAACATGCATTTATTACTAGAAAGGGCAAATAAATTGTTAAAACCAATTATTTATCACATATGGTCAAATGTTTAAATAAGGAAAAAATACATCTTTAATGTAGATTTTTATTTGAGTGATCATGAAATTATTTACTTATACTTATGCAATAAAAATATCCAATAATCTAATATGACAACACAACATTTATACAATAAGCTAGTTTGACTCATTACTAAAAACTATTCATATTAGTAAGAAATTTTCATTAGAAATTTTGATAACAACATAATGAATGTATATAAAGATTATTTAATTATTTACTTATCCATATCTAATTCACATGAAAATCAATGCAATTTTCAATTATATAATTGATACCATAAGGTGTTTTCGCCTCATATTTTACAAACTATTTACTTATTTTAAAAATCAAGGTATTATGACATGCACATATAGATTTTATTAAGTTTATCTTTATGATATTATAACATTGTTATATAAAACATGGAAATTAAAAATTAAATCATATAAGATGACAAAACATTAGAAATCAAATTAAAATAGTATTCACAAACAATCTCATAGTTTTTTACTTGATGTCACTGTATAGATGATATTTTTTCCCTCTTACCCACGTGTAGTAAAATAAACTCTATGTTAAATTAAAAAAATTCAATGAAATTTTCATCCACAAAGTTCAAAATATATTTCATGTTGATTTCCTTTTTTTTTATTAAGCAATGGTACAAAAATAAACAAATAAACAATTGTTATGGGCTGATTTAATAGATGCAAAAGGAAAGATGATAATTAGTCTCAACATAGCTAGAAATTTGATTGAAATTATTGGAAACAAAATTGTTCTAGTTAAATCAATATTCATAACATACATTTTAATTTCTTCCAAAGTGACCTATGATTATGGAGATTAAGACATCATATTATTGTTAACTTAAACAAGCACAATCAAAACTATACCAAAAATTTGCACATATTACAAGTTCATTCCAAATTCTATAATCAAACATATTCTAAGTTCCACTGATACATATGTAACTAGGAAAATCACATCAATTATGACCTCTGCAAAACAATCAAGTATACAACTCATTTTAGAGATCAAAGATGGAGATTTTGAAAATGATCTAACACATGCTAGCTGCTATTTTTTTCATATAGTTTTATATTTCAAACATGTTTTATACAACAAAAAACTAATTATTTCAACTTGAAATTCAAACTCTATCTTTTTGTAAACTTCAAAGCTTTATTTTCCACAATTCAACATGAGTTATAAAATAAATAATTACCATTCTTTCTCTTCAAGAACCTAGTGAAATAAAATGGCCTTCAAATAGCATTCAAGACTAGTCAATCACCATTCATCACTCCATTACGAAACATGAAATTATTAGAAAACCTAAAGAAATTTTTTTTGTAAAAATATAAATATGTTATTTCTCATGCTTTTATTCATTTTAAAAAGAATAATTGTCAAAAAAATATTGATCATGGTCTTTACTCTTCAATCTTGCATAGTTTTGAACCTAGAATACAAAACCATCAAAGCAAAGCATTTCACATTGTGTTAAAAATATTTTTACATTGTTTTTCAATGAAAAACATGTAATTTCACTATGGTTTAAAATTAATTAATGTTTTAATTATTTTATATTAATCTCTTTTGCTAAATCATATTTGCATTTTCATAGGTATAAGGAATATTACTCACAAAAAATGCATATTCTATTTATTTTAAAATAAGTTATGAAATATGTATCATCCCAATTGAAATAATTCAACTACTACATTCTAAAACTATGCATTACATTTCATGTCAACAATAAACTTCGTATGTCTATTTCTATCATCTAATTTACAATCTAAAAACTATCGGGAATAACACTTTACAATGTTTCCTTTGAGGGCCACTACTAAAAGTATTACTATCACAATTAACACAAATTTCTAAAAAATAATACTTAAAGGATAAATCTCCCACTATCTTCATGCTACAATATTTCTCTATTGAAGCCAAATTTACACTCACCCAACTCAAAGACATTTTAGATGTCGAATTAGTCAACTATTAAAGGTGTGTCAAAACATCAATTATCCATATCAAACCCATTATTTTCTTAAATTAGATATGTCTAGTTTTATAGTGAATAAATAAAAATACTACATGTTCTCATATAATAATTTCTATCTACTTCTTTCATCTTTCAATCTATGAACTCATAACAATTTCTTGCTTCTTATATCATACTATATGAATAAATACATGTCCTTTTTAAAAACTACAAACAATGTTTCCTATGGATGCTTCAAATTTCATAGTGATGGTTTTATATTTATAGGTTTTAGTTATACATCTTACTACTACATCCCTTAAATACACTATTTTTTCCAAAATTCTTTACATATAAACTTTCCTACAACCTTAGATACTCTACACTTATTTACTATTGAAATAACTTTCAATTTTTTTATAACATATATATGTTATTATTGGATAAGTCCAATACACTTTTATTTATGCTACCATCACATTGTTCTTATATTATTCTATGTTTTTGAACCAACAAAACTAGTTTTCATATTTTGCCACACTTAGTCAATTTATTTTTTATTTCATCTATCGTATACTAACACTTTACCAATATGAAATAAAACATACTATTCAATACAAATACAAGGACTAGCCACTACATGAACCATGTTAAAATTTATTTATGCAGAACCTCCTAATTTAAAAAAAAAGGTACTTTAAATTTATAATTAATATTTTAAAAAATTTACAATTCAATTTTCAATGTAAACTATATTACAAATTATATATTAATTGTGTTACAAGATAAATGATAAATATTATTCTATTGTTAATATTTGTTAAGGTTATGTCTCAACTCTAAAGTTCATAATGAGAAGAATCATGTCATAAATACAAAAAAACAAAAAATTAGATTGTGATTATAACACAAATTCAACTATTTACATTTCAACTGGGAATCAAATAATCTACCTAAGGGTGTCTATTTAATATTATGGAGACCAAATTCTTTTTACCCATTTAAGAGGATTTTAATTGCCTTTCCTACTATTAAAATTCTTTTTTTATTAATATAATAAAAAAAGAAACAAAATAATAATAAGATTAAAAAAAGTGCATGGACCCTTAATGAAGATAAATTCTAGCTGAGTATACTAAAAAATGTGGCCATGGAGGATGGAATAATCTTTCCAAGAAAATAAATGTGTATTATTTATATGTCTTTAATTTGTTTCTTTTCCAAAAAATATGTGCACACCCACTTAGAAAATCATTAATTTCAATTTTAAAAATTATTTAAGTCATCCTTCTCATCATCTATGTGTAATTATTGTCATGACCAAGCTGACTGTGCTGAAAGCTTATACTTAATTATTGCATCATGAAAAAACAATACATTCCATGCAATAGCACAACTAAAATTGTTTCAACACTTTTAATGTAAATCTTTTACCAATAAACCATAAAACCATTTAGTTTAGTAGGCACATATGCAAAACAATTAACAACTTTCAATTAAGCAGGTACATTAATAGGGAAAACTATTAAAAACAACTTTTAGTACACTGGTGAAATGGTTCTAAAAAATTTCATGAAAATATTAAAATAACTATCTGTAAAAACTTTCAGTTCATTCGGCACATTAATAGGTAAAACTATTAATAACACCTTTTACTTGTCTTCATAAAGGCACTTATAATCCTTTTGAATGGGTAAAAAGGATTTTGGTCTACACAATATTAAATTGATAAATTTTAATGTAGGAAAAGGGATTGTGGTTCATAATTAAAAGTCAAAGAAGTATTCTACCCAATACATAAAAATATATAGTAATGACATAGTATGTTTTTGATTTACTTAATCTCATTTCTCTCATTTAGATGTTTAGTTTATAACATGATAATTTGACATTGCCTACATAATATATATTTATATTCTAACATAGTGTATGAAAACGTTATGAATATATATAACATTTAAAACATAATGCTAATGTGTTCAAATCTCCACTTATAAATTTAAATATGTATAGTTTTTAAATTTTAAAAGTTTAAATAAAAAATATTAATAAGCATTGTGACATACCTACCTTTTCAAAATATTTTTATTTATTCATTATTAATAGTCATGGGCT
>JARHVA010009902.1:162500-207500 GCA_037957365.1 Torreya grandis
TAATTGGCCCCATAATAAACCTATAAGTACCTTTAGATAATTATTAAATCACTTTGTAACAACATTAGCTTATTTTAAGTTTGAAGGTTTACGTTATTCACATATTTTCAATCAAGGACTGAAAGTTAGTTTAAAATGAAATTCATATGTTAGCATATCCATTGAGGCCTTTTTTTCCTCCATAGATTTAAATTTTGTTTTGAATTTTTTGTTATCACGTGACTCTATTCAACATGCCAAGTGTGATTTATATGTGGTTTGCATTTTTTACATTTTGTCTATTTAAAATGTGATTATGGGTATATATATTTATTATTTTTACAATAAATTCAATGCATATGAATATAAATTATATTTAAAGTTTAAATAGATCTGTGGAGTTCACTAGGCCAAATTTAGAATAAGAAAGACATTTAATGTCTTTTTGACTTCATGATCATGTGACGATTGCCACACATTATTTTCTAACATCACAAATTTCATTGAAGTGGTATGTACGTGTTGTATTAGTGTTTTTGGCTGTGGATGAAACATATTTATTCATTGTGTGTTGGGAGAGGGAGTGGATATGAAATTATATAAATTGGAAATAAAGATACAGTGTAACTTCAATCTCTAAAATATTATATTTTTTGACTCTCTCACCTTATTCTAGTTGCCACATGTTTTATATTTATATCATATATTTAATTAAGGTACTGTGTGTGAATTATAAACTTTTAAATATATGGCCACAATTTGTTTATGTTTTTTGTGTAGGAAAATCTATGGATTCAATAGAGATATAAAGTGAATTGTGGATTCAATAGATCCTTTTATTTGACATAAATCCATTAGCATCCATGAAGGCACTTCTTAACCCTATGACTGCAAACTAATAATAACCTTGCAGACTTTCTTCTCTATGTGGACATGGTAAAGGTTATAGATAATTAGGTCTTAGAACACAACATCATCACATTATGAAAGCTTCACCACTTGGCCTTGATAAATGTAATTATGAAAAGTATCTAGACTTGAGTAGAAATGAAGTAAAATTTAATATCATATGCACTCATATACTCCATAGAAAACACATGGACACTAAAAGAAAAGGATAAAGACAAAAAATAAATATAAAGTAAAGGAGAATATCGAATTAATCCATGGAATTTGAATTCAAACATATTAAATATTTGAATTTCTCCATGATTACATGACATCAAGGCTCCAAGATGCTAAAATGTAAAGCTAAAATGAATTTGAATCTAGATAGCTATAAAGAATAATTGAAAGGTTTAATTCATATATAGAGTTTTTATAGAGAAGTGAAAATAAAGGTAAATGTTCTATGTCAATGGCATGCATGAACATGAGACTTTGGGTTAATTAAATGTGGATGATCCCAATTTTTGGATGTGATAAAGGTCATGAAATAATATATATCTAAATCTATAATGAGGTGAATTTAGTATATGTATTTTATATGTTGATATAAATTATTTAATAATGAATGAAATATATGTGTCACAGACTATATATTATAATGAGAAATATCTAAGTGGAGATAAAGTTGTTAATTGTAAGTGGAATTATCACAAAACCAATGCCTTGTAATTCACCATATTGAGAATTGAAGTAGACACAAAAAAAATATGAAATTATGAAAAAAACTATGTGGTGAATATTTTTGAAAACATTTCACCAAAATTTCATCAATATTGACATAAATTAATCACATTATAAATTCACTTTAGAATTTTTTGCATCAACTCATAATGACTATGTCACATATAAATGTTTCATAGAGAAAATTATTTCCTTATTAATAGATGCCAACATAAGATAATTGTACAAAGAATATAATAACTTGAGTAATATAGATGATATCAAAGTGTTTCTAAATAATTGTATGGTTGCATTCAAAGGAAAAGTGGCCTCTGTAAATGAGAAGAGTAGTTGAAAAAATGTGGATTTTCTCATACATGTAATAAAAATAGTATTGAATTTAAACTTATTTATTGATTAAAATTCTTGAATTTAATAAAATACCCACAAGCCAATCTATTGGTAATCTATTTTATTTTAAGATTAGTATGAAACCAAAACTATCATTTACATCTCAATTCCATAAATTAAAAATGAAACGTGGGGAATCTTATTATTTACCACCACCATGAATTGGAAGAGAAATTTCATCACATTATTTATTAGTTGATTTATGTTGGAAGTACAATGACTGAGATAGGGGTGAATAAATATTAAAAAAATTTCATTCAATTCTAATTAATAATACATGAACCATTATAACAAGCATGTACATCTTAGCAATCATAAATAGTAAATCATGAGAGCATGTAACATATGAACACAACATATAGGTGGGAAAACATCAAGGAGAAAAAAACCCACTGATAAAGAAAATGGACTAAATTAATATAAGATAAACATCAATCTTTAGTGAATCACTCATTTCACATGGAGAACCAATGCCAACTAGCTCATCACCAACTCAGCTACACTTTAAGAAGTACCCACTTGTAAAGAGACACAAACCCCCTAGATAACTCAACACTAACGCATGCACCTAATTGTTTGATCACCTTGAGAAAATCTTATTTATCATAAAATATATTATTATCTTATTTTTTAACTCTTCACTCACTTCTATTCCTCTTAAACTTGCCTTTGGCCTTCTTCTGTCAACTAGCCCTCTGAATCGATTGATTAGGTCTTTTCACCTTCATCCTCATTGAAAAACATCTAATAAATATTCATGATTCTTATATGATGTTATTTATACCTAATTATACTCACCAATGACTTATATAATTCACTTATTCTCCACACTCTCTATCTCTCTACAAACACTCAAATAGTCCTAAACTACATTGCTTTTACACAAGTCACTTTATGTTAAGCGTGGGATATATATTTTACTTAATCAAATTCATTTTTATTTAAACCTTTAATCATAAATTCAATATATAAAATAAATATTAAATCTATAACATGCACCACATAAGAGAGATAGAGATACACTATATTTTACGTGGAAACACAAATTGGGAAAAACCACAGAGAACAATCTCAAGTATATAAATGAGTACCAATTCAAGTTACAATGTTCTCAAGCACCAAATTTTAGGAGCACCAACCCATTTTTTGAGAACTAAAACATCAATGATTCATGAGCACCCACCCAAAAGATCACTAACCCCTCTTGTGTATTAAATACCAACTATCTCTCAATGTTGCTTTCTCAACAAATTATAGAACACTACTATATCTCTTCTCTTTTCTCTACTTTATTCTAATCTTCTTATCTAGATAAAATCATTCACTTCCATATCTCTAAATGGCTTCCCAAGCATCCTTTTATAGATTTTCAAATGACCTTTGGAATTCACCCTTGCATAACCCTTTTTAATTATTTATTTGTATTTACATAGTGACTCTGTGAATTCATCAAGGTGACCCTTCATAAAGAAATGAATCTTTTTCCTCTTTTGTATTTAGTGACTAATCTTTGAATTCCTAAAGGTGACCCTTCATGGATAAATTCATCCTTTTCTTCTTTTATTCGTAGTGATGACCCTTCAACTTCCTCATGGGTCCTCTTTTGTTTTTATGAAATCAAAAATATATTCATTAATATTAAATAAATATTAACACATATTTAGATAAGATATAAACATTAAAAACAAATTTAGACATTAAATGCTAATTTGACATCAATGACAATATTTAAAAAATTCTCCCCCTTTATCTTTGATGGAAAGCTAAAACTATCACCAATTCTAAATTCTTGTACTGCAAATGCTAGCCTAAAACTGAGACTTGTAAACTAAACCAACTAATATATATATATATATATATATATATATATATATATATATATATATATATATATATATATATATATATATATATATATATATATATATAACTCCCCCTTACTATAGCATCCTATTTCCTAAACCTATCCTTGTACTTCTCCCCTTTGACATCAATGGAAAAGAGTCTATCTTGGAGCTTATACTTATCTCACCCTCAATTGATATAGAAATCAATATGTCAACTCACCTTGTCATGAAACATATCCAAGACCCGATAACATCCACCATGCTTCATTTTTTATTCAAAGCGTCTCCTTGAATCCTAGAAGAGACACCCCACTCAAGGGGTCCTAGAAAAAAATCTCAAGAGATTATCACATCTCCTCTATTACTTCCTTGATCTTCTTGTGTCTTTCTCTTAGAATCCATTTAATCATGTCTAACTTATTTGACTTACTAACCTCAACATTCATAATGTTTTTCATATTCTCAACTCTTGAAACTATCTTATCTTGGTAAGGATCCTACTTAAATGTAATAAGAGAATCTTCATAGTCCTTCTTATCTAATTCTTTATGCAGTATAGCAAGTAATTTATTCTCACTCTTAAACTCAACCTAGTCAACTTTTACTATCTTAGGTCTCCAAACCTGAATTTGGCTCTTCTCATACCTTGAAGATCTCTTTGCTCTATTTGGACATAATTTGGTAATATGGCCAATCTTATGATAACAAAAGCAAACAACATTTCGCATACCATATTCTTGAATGTGATTGAGATCTCCCTTTGATTGATTGCTTTTCTTCATAGAATCTCTTTCCCTATGACCAACATGATGACAAATAAAATAGTGGCCATGAAAAGAATTTAAAAACCTAAAAGCATTGGACTGCCTGATTGGCTTAATCAATTTTCCTTTAAAACTTGCCTCCTTCTTACCTTGGACTAATATTTTATGATCTTTCTCAACCTAGATTATGAGCCTCTCATGTTATTCCTTCAAATAACCTATCTCAACCTTCAACTGATTAAACTCTTCTTCTCTTAATTTCAAACCTGAATTTACAACCTCTATTTGAATCTTAAGATCCTAAATAAACATCTTATTTTCTTTTGATTCTATAGCCAACTTAGAATCCAAGATACACACATATTACTTAAGATCTTAGACCACATATTTCAACTCTTGATTCTCCTTCTTTAGTTGCTTATCCATCTTGTACTTTCCCCAATCTACCTTTAAGTTGTTAAACTCTTTTTGAAGGAACCTGCTCTAATACCAATTGTTAAGAATGGGATATACCTTTTAGTTAATCAAATTATTTTTTCTTTAACTACATAATCATATATTATAGATATGCAATAAAACTTAAATCAATAACATGCACCACATGAGAGAGAGAGAGAGAGAGAGAGAGAGAGAGAGAGAGAGAGAGAGAGAGAGAGAGAGAGAGAGAGAGAGAGAGAGAGAGAGAGAGAGAGAGAGAGTATATTTTACGTGGAAACTTGAAGTGGGAAAAACCATGGAGAACAATCTCAAGTATATAAATGAGCACCAATTAAAGTTACAAAGTTTAGAAACACCAACTTGTAGGAGCACCAACCCCTTTATTGAGCACCAACATAATAATGATTCATAAGAACCCACCCACAAAAGCACCAACCCCTCTTGTGTATTAAACACCGACTATCTCTCAAAGTTGTTTTCTCAACAAATGATAGCACACTACTATATCTCTTCTCTTTTCTCTACTTTCATCTACTCTTCTTAGCTAGATAAAATCATTCACTTCCATATCTCTGAATGTCTTCCCAAGCCTCCTTTTATAGCTTTCCAAATGACCTTTGGCAATCACCCTTGCATGACCTTTTGACTTATTTATTTTTATTTATGTAGTGACTCTTCAAATTTCTCAAGGTGAATCTTCATGGAGAAATGCATCCTTTTCCTCTTTTGTCTTTAGTGATGACTCTTCAGATTCCTCAAGGTGACCCTTCATGGAGAAATGTGTCCTTTTCCTCTTTTGTCTTTAGTGATGACTCTTCAACTTCCTCATGGGCCCTATTTTGTCTTTATGCAATCAAAAATATATTCATGAATATTAACACACATTTATCCAAAATATAAAAATTAAAAACACCTTTAGACATTAAATGCTAATTTAACATCAAGGATAATATTTCTAACACATTATCATGTCATTCTTAATCAGCCACATAATCTTATCTCTTAGGCCAGACATCAAATAAGTCTTAGCATGTTAAAATAACATGCCTTAAGAATGATTCAATCAATACATTAGGTCGGTCGTAGCTCAATTATCCCTTACTCCTCTTTTAAGATTTAAGGAGACCTAATAAGTCTTCTTAACAACATATTACCTTTTGATCTTTATTCAATAATATTCAAACACCTCACACGATAAACACTATATTTTAATATAGTAAACCTTATCCAACATCAATTTAGGTTTATAACACATTTTAGGTCCAATCAATATTTGAACCCTTTCTCATAACACTCTTCATAAAAGCTCTATGCATATACATAAACTATGTCTTGAATAGTTGAGGCATAATCCCAACTTTGACCAACAACCATGGAATAAATTCACACATTCAAAAATATAATTACCCCAGAGTCATAAAAATATTCTATGATGCTTTAACTCAGGATATACAAGCTCAAACTCTTCTTCGCAAGATGTTTACTCAAAATTATCAATTGTCTTCAAAAATAAAATAAAGAAAACATGAACATATGAAATTTGATTTAATATACTAAATGGATCTCAATGCATGAACATGATATTATACCATTCTCAGATAAACCTCCATCCAACATATCATGATCTCTAATGAAAACTATTGGTCTTTTAGACCAATCTTTTCATATTCTCTCTCACAGACTCCACTCAACTAGCTAAATCATTTTGGGTTCATTGTTTTAACCTTTTATAATAACTTCTAAACTTATAAAAAGCATGGATAGATTATTCAAGTCCTAAAAAATATCATCATTCACTTTAGTGCATCAATATTACATGAAACAACATCAAGAATCATCTTCTCACTTCTGCTTGATTTCCTTACTATCTGCACCATTAAGTCTAATAGAGACTGGCTAATTTGGATCACTAACTTTTCACACCTGATATCTATAACCTATTCATAAATATTCCTAATCAAAAACTAAAAATCTCACACATTGATCTTCATCTAGTTAACAATTTTGAATCAGTCAAATTTACTTGCTCCAACAAATCACCAAAAGAGAATCACTTTTTTTTAGGGTCTGCTTACTCACCCAAGAAACCAATCACACCTAGAGATTTTTGGGAGATTTCAATTCAACCTCTAATAACTTAACCATTCATATCAAACTATTATGATCTCATTATAATAATATCTTTAACAACAGGTTATTGTTAGGATTTTATGAAGGTTTAGACCATCTTATAGTCCTAACGATCATTCATAAAACTTATCTCATTTTTCCAGAAACCAATGCTTTTAAATTTTATCTAAAACCATTTCTCATCTACCATGAAAAACTTAGATTCTCATGTGAATTTTTGAATGTGCCAATGAGCAATGGAAAAAACTTCTCAGGTAGACAACTCTTCATTCTATACGCTTCAAGAAACCTTGAAACACTTTTTCAAGATTATCTTGTAAACCATGACATAAAACATACTACACATACTTAAAAAAACTTGAATCACCTTTGAAAATGTTTACCTTCTTACCCATGTCATGTAAAATAATCCTAGTACCACATCTAGGCCTTCACTTGTAAGTCACATTAGACCTTAAATCTAAGCTTCTATCCACCTTATGGGATTTACCATGAAAATATCCTATGTTCCAATGCTTCTTATGTATGATAAATCAACCTCATACACTCACTCTTCAGATCTTCTTACAAATATTTGAATCTTGATTAAGGATCTTCCTATCGTATTTAGAGTAACGCAGATTTTTAGAGCTAACCTTTTAATCATTTTTAGGGCCCTCAACACCTCATGTACAAACTCAAAAAACTTATCTCATGATCAAACAGTATTAGATATTCTTTATAGAATTCTCATCTTTGTATCTCATTAGGATCATCTTCATAACTACCTACACATATCTTTAGAGCATACAGTTCTTCTTTGAATCTCAATCATATCATCATGCTACCTATATGTACCTTCTCACATCATCTAGACAGAACATTACAAGATGATTGTCTCTTAACATACTCATCTATATTCACTTATGTTTATCCCAATGATATTACTGAAATTATTCAAATAGTAATCTCACATCACCACTCTTCATACATCAACAACACTCACTATGCTAGCAGAGGAACTTAACATGCTCATTATACATATACCTTGAAGCTTACTTTATCATGAATATTCAAAATAACCTTTGACATCAATGACATTATATTTCCTTCAATTACAACACTTATTTGAAAAACTCAACAATCAATGATAATTCTCAATAGTCTCCCTCTTTGACATTGATGATAAACACACTCAAAAAACTATGTCAACCACTCTTGATGGCAACTATCTCATAGACCTAGTTATTTCCTTTTCTCATCCTTTCTGATTTCTTATGATCTTTATCCCTTTTTTACATTAATGATAAATGTCTTCCATAGTTATCATCTCTTTCATAAAAAACTCAAATTACAAGACACAGATCAGGCTCAATCAACAACATGAATCATTTCCCTTCAAACCAAGCATCCACCATGCTTATGTTAATAGTAGACATATATAACTATTGAAATAATAATTTCTCCCTTTGAGATCATATTTTTTATAAAAGATAATAGATATCACACAGTCCTTAGAAACAATAAGAGCTAGCTATGTCAACCATTCTCATAATCTTTTCTCAATCATGTCACTCTCCTAGCTGATACATCAAAAGATCAAAAAATATAGTCTATAAAGAATCCCAAAAATGATCTCTCCTTAATATGCATATAAAATAATTTTTTTTTCTTAAAATATAACTTAGGGCTACCAGACTCCCCATTGGATCAAGCGTATTTTCATTGAAAGAACTAGAGACTCAAATCACTTACCTTCCTTGATATGATTGAAGAAGATCAAATTCTTAACTACATTCAAGGATATTCCATTCATGATACTGACCATAGAATTAAGGACTCCACCTTTGTCTTAATAGAGAGAAATTAACTACTCATATAAATAGATATTAATAGCTTACCTCTTATATACCACTTGTCTACACTTTTGACTCCAGATGCCTGATAATAGTTGTAGATCTCTCATCATGTTTCCTTATACACTTTAAACCATAGAGATATCAACATAATAATGGATAATATCCATCTTCAACTCCTTGATTTAAACATGTAAAACTTAGAATAGTTTAAAAAAGAAACCTTCTTTGACTACAACCCTGTGCTTCTGCTGATAGAATAATGTCTCCATGAAGTTTAATGGAACCACCCTTATTCATAGGCTACTAAGACAACATGAACTTAGGAAATTCCTATATCTCCATATTTTCACAAGACTAAATATTATTCAGCATCCTATAGACTTGTTTGGCATTTTAGGCTTGATCTCATCATCAACTATTTGACCATCAATATGAGCTAGAAACATAATTTTCTTATTTGATTTATCACCTTAGGCATGATCTATCATGGAAAACAGTCCACTTGAACTTATATACTAATCATGACTTATATTTAATACCTTTGGTTTTCATACATTTATTTTCCTTCTTTCTTGCACTTTAGGAGCTCCAAAATTCCTATTTTTACTTGATGATATTCTAACTCTATTAGGATATAATCTTGCAATGTGTCAAATTTTATAATAGAAATAGTAAACAATATCACTCATACCTTGTTATTGATGATGACTCTGATATCCCTTTGACCATTTTTTCTCTTTAATATTTCCATCAGTACTCATTCTTGGATGATCTTCTACATTCTCTTGCTCTATGACCAAAATATTTACATAAATAATGGTAACCATTGAAATAATAAGCATAACCGATAGCATTAGGTTGTTTGATAAGTATTTTCATGTTGACCTTCTTGTCTTTAATAGTCTTATCCTTGACATTAGGTAAGTCTTTTTGCTCTTGTTTCAATCTAAGACTTGTCTTGTCACTTTCAGTATTTTGACTACTCAAAATATCATCTAAAGCCTTAGTTATCTATTCAAATTTCACAAAACTTTTCACCATTCTAGATGCTTGATACAACTCAACTTTCAGAGATTTTATTTTAGTTTCGTATCTACTGTAATCTTCCTCTTAATCCTTTAGGCTTGTTATAACAATATCCATATAGGCTTATACTTGTTGAATAATCTCTTTATAATCCTTGGAAGTGTTTCCCAACATTTCCTCAAACAAACCAATCTTCTCTTCATAGTCCTAAATTAAATACTTTAGTTTCTTGTTCTTATGATTTACAAGCTTCAAATCTTCTAGGGAGCTTTAAAGCTCTACCTCAAAATTTACTTTAGTTTCTCCTTCTTCACTATCATAGTACACTTCTTCATTTGATTCTATATCAACCATATGGCCTTTCTGATCCGTAAACTCCACTGATAAATTCTGAGTGAAAATTTAAAAGTACAGGTTCTAAATTTCTCAACTTATAAGATGTTGGAATGACTAAATCTGATTAAAATCTGATCCAATTCATGTTTCAAAACTGAAATAAAGGTGAGTTAATAGATCACATCAAATATCTATTGAAACCGTCAGATTTTTCAAATTCTCGATTTTATCCAATTTCTCGTAAATGATAAATTTATTAAATTTTACATTCCAATTAAAAATATGAATTTATAATCTAAATAATAACTAAAAATGAAATGAAAAAATGAATCCAAAGATCAAAACATAAAAATTGTTTATAGGGTTCAAAATTCCTACATCCCTGGGTTCTTATCAAACTGATCCATTAATTGTTGCTAAATTTGCAAGCTAAAATAATATTTAAAAACAAAAAAAATCATATCTCTCTACAAAAATATTATTTATACCTTCGAAAGACCTTGGCTGACTCATCACGTCCTTCACCTTCCTGAATCACATGCAGAGGCTTCTCCAAATTGAAATTGGTAACTTCTGTAGCTCAAAATGACATCTCCAATTCTCCAAAATGGGAAAATGAATATACTAGAAAACGAATATAAGAATTCTAAACAACTTTGTAGTTTAATTTGAGCTCTGGTTTAGCCTCTAAGGGCTCCAACATGACCAAATACTATAAGCGGGTCTATATTCTCCAATACATAGTCGACCAAAATCTTACCTTTAAATAGAAGTTCTTTGCTTTCATAACATTTAGAAATACATGGCATAAGTAGTCAAGGCTTATCCATTTTTCATGGGAGGTCAGCGGTTCAAGTCTTCAACCTTCTACTTAGGTGCTTGACTATCCATTTGTCCCACATGTGTGGGTGGAATGATTCTCCAGGATTTTAAAAATGATGGCGGCTCCATTAATACTACCAATGCCCCCCATTTCATGGGATTTCAATGCCAAACATATCATGTCTATTTTCACATTCTCTCAAACTTGGTATGTTTGGGATGTGGCATGTGTATAATGACTCGACATTAGAAAGCGTTAAACTAATTATCCCAGACTTTACAAATTCAAATATAATGAGATTTTCTACAAATTTTTTGATGCAAACTTAAATACAATGCATTTATCCATGCACATTATCAAAGACAAAAATAACCCAAAGTTTTTGGACATCCATTGACTACCACGTGTCACCATCTGATTGGTCCACTTGGCATGTCCACATTGCGCCACGTCATCTTGTGACACCACGTTTTTCCCTGTCGCATCAGAACTTCAATAGACCATATCTTTTGCATATGGTGTCTATTTTACAAACCATGAAAAGTGACAAAAATTTCTGGATGAGATCCACACTGTGAAATAGGTTTCATCATGATTTAGAAACATTTTTTTGAAATGAACTCTAGATCATTTTTCCATTTTAACAACCCTCAGTATCTAATTCTATGCCTATAAACAAGGTTTCATTATTATCATGTTCAGATTCATTACTATGATCATCACTATCAGATGTGTTTGAATCACTTACATTAGATGAGTTATCTTCTTTTTTATATAAGCCCTTCTTATTTTTAAATGTTCCTTTCCTTCCTTCATTCTTCTTTAAATATCTCTTTTTATTTTAAGATTTGTATACTTTTCTATCATCTCTATGGTGTTCATCATGTTCTTCATTATGCATATATTTGTTCTTATTAAGATGTTTGAAAAGTAACCAATCATACCATAATGGAAACATTGGAGGGATAACTCACCCTTGTACTTACTTGAGCCAAACCTGAACTTTCTAGCAAATATAGCTATGAGTTCATCATCATCATTTTCATCAATATCTTACCATACGTCATCATGTACCTTCTTGGTCTTTGATTTATTTTCAACTTTGAAAGATTCTTCCTTCTTTTGAGGTCTTCCTCAATTTATTCTCATCTCATAGATAGTCAAGATGAAGTCAATCCATCTCTATCTTGTCCAAATCTTGCATCTCTTCTACTATAGACACCTTAGAGTCAAACTTAAGAGTTAGTGATCTCAATACATTTTGGACAAAATATAGTCTTTAACTTTTTATCCCAATCCTCTAATGATATTGACAACTTCATACACCCTCAATGGGTAGAATGCAATTGTTTCATCTTTATTCATCTTTAGGATTTCAAACTATCTTCTATGATTTTGTAACTTGGACAACTTCACCTTGGTGTCTCCTTCATATATGGTAATCAATTTGTCCCAAATATATTTGGCTGATACATAATGTATTACCTTTATAATCTCTACCTCTTATAGTCCACATAGAATGGCATTCATTGCCTTGGAGTTATTTTCACTAGCCTTATTACCTACTACATCTGTTGGTGGAATCAGAGGTATAATATAACCATACACAACTAAATTACAAATATCATGTCCTTATGGCATCACATATATCTTCATTATGATATTCCATAAGTCATAGTTAATCCATTGAACAATGAAGCCCTACTAGTAGACATAACCTTGATCTTGCTAACTAGTCATCCTTGCTTCTTGGGATCTCCTTTAGGATTTTAGATCTAATTTCGAGGACTAAGATTTGAAAACAATTTTTGGAAGAATAATGATAGATTTGGGGGTAAATCATTAGTTATAACTTTTCATTCAATTTAACTTAATCATACATTATCTATTCTTACAAGCATGTACATATTAGCAAGCATAAACATCAAATCATAAGAGCATGAAACACATGAACATAGTATATATGTGGGAAACTCTCAAGGGAAATAAAACCCACTAATTAATTAAATTTAATATAGTTTTATAATATAAACATCTATCTTTAGTGAATCACCCATTTAACATTGAACACTAACCCCAACTAGCTCAACACCATTTGAACTATACTTGAGCAATCACCCTCTTGCAAGGAGGCACCAAATCAAACACATGATTGCTTGATTACCTTAAAACCCCCTTATTTTTAATTTAACAAATAATTATCTTCTCCTTCAGATCTTCACTCACTTATATTCTTCTCAAATTGGCATTCAATCTTCTTCACTCAATTAGCCCTCTAAATGGCTTGATTAGGTCTTCTAATCTTTATCCTCATATGAAGAACCTTTTTTAGATATTCATGACACTTATCTGATGGTTTTTATGAGCTCCTTATACTAACCAATGATCAATATCATCCACTTATTCTCCTCTCTCTTTTTCTCTAATCACACTCAAATAGGCCTAAACTACCTTATTTTTATACAAGTCAGATGATCATATCATTCTTAGTCAGACACACATTGTAATCTCAGAGTTCATCCATAAAATAGGTCTTAGCATATTAAAATAATTTTTGTTAATAATTAATCAATAAATATATTAGGTTGGCCAGAGCTCAATTATCCCTTAATCCTCTTTTAGGCTTTAAGAAGACATAATAAGTCTTCTTAACAACACGTTACCCTTTAATATTTATTGAAGTATATTCAAAAACCTCACACAATATGAATGCATCATATGTAATTTTAATATACCTTATCCAACTTCACCAGAGGTCCATAAATCTTTCTAGGCCCAATAACCATTTAAAACCTTTCTCAAAATAGTGTTCATAAAAGGTCTGTGTATATAGAGAAACTATGTCTTGAGTAGTTGAAGCATAAAATTAAATTTGAAAAAAAACTATGGAAAAAATTCATATATTCATAAAATTAATGATGGGTTATCACAAACTTCATATTATTCTTTAACATAGGGCATACAAGATCAAACTCTTCTCTGCAAGATGTTTACTTGGAGCTATCAACTGTCTTAAGAAACATAATCAAGAAGACATGAACATATAACATCTAATTTAATATAATCAAGGGATTTTAGTGCATGGAAATGTTATTATATCATCCTTATATAAACCCCCATCTAACATATCATGATCTCTAATAGAAACTATTGGTCTCATAGATACATCTATTGATCCTCTCTCTCACAGATTCTACTCAGCTAGATAAGACATTTTGGCTTCAATGTTCCAACCTCTTAAACTAACTTCAAAGATTTTTATAATCATAGATAGATTATTCAATTCTTAAATAACATCACCATGCACTTCAATGCATCACTCTTACATGAAAACACATAAAAAATTATCTTCTCACTTCTACCTATTTTGTTCACTATCTATACTGTTAAGTCTCATAGTGACTAGGTAACTTGGATAACCAACTTGTCAAAAATGAGATATATAACCAGTTTATAAACCTTAATTAACAAAAACTACAAGTCTCACACTTTGATCTTCATCCACTTAGAAACTTTGAATTGGTCAACTTTCGCTGGAAACATAAATTTTTGAAAGACAATCACTTTCCCATAGGGTCTTGCTCACCCACCTGAGCAAAAAATAACACTTAGATATGAATAGAGAGTTGAATTGAACATAAAATCACTTAACCACACCTATAAAACTGTTATGTTCTCTTTAATCTAATATCTTCAACATTGGGTCATTATTAGGGTTTCAGAGGGTTTAGGCCATCTTCAAATCTAAACAATAATTCATAAAACTTATCCCCTCTTTCCAAAAACTAATGATTCTAAATTTGAGATATAAACCTTCTTCTTATACCATTAATAACATATATTCTCATGAAACAATTTCACATGCCAATGAGCACTGGAAAAACCTTCTCAAGTAGACAACTCTTCATTTTATGCACTTCGAGAAACCTTGACACACTTTTCCAAGATTTTCTTGTAAACCATGATTAGAAACTTTAGGCACATAATTAGAATAAATTTATTCACCTATGTCAATCTTTACCTACTCACCCATGTCATTAAAACTGATCTTAATACCTAATTTATCCACCATCACTCTTCTTGCTTTCTAGGCCTTCACTTGTATGTCAAATTATACCTTGAATCTGACCTTCTAACCACCCTATAGGCTTAACAATGAAACTATCCTATGTTCCAATATCTTTTTTGTAAGATCAAGAAACCTCATACACTCACTCTTCTTTGAAAATTCAATAGAGCATCTTCAGAGGTTCTTACATATCTTCAAAGCTTGACTAAGGATCTTTGTAGTAGCTTCACATCAACACACACAGATCTTTGGATCTAATATTTTAATTATTTTTAAGGCCTCAACACCTCATATAGAAACTCAAATAGCTTATCTCACAATCAAATACTATAATGTATTTCTTAGAGTATTCTCATCTTCGTAACTCATTCAAAGCATCTTATAAACTATTTACATAGATCTTTGGAGCATGCAATTTCTTCGTTAGATCTCACTCATTTCATCACGATAACTAAACACACCTTCTCAAAAGGTATTAAAAAAGCATTAAAATATTGTTGACACTTAAAATACTAATTTGTAATCATGTATGTTGATCTCAATGATATTACTATCATTCTTCAAACAATACTCTCACATCACTTCTCTTCATACAACAACAACACTCACTATGTTGGATTAAGAACTCATCATGCTAATTATACACATATCTATAATGTTAATTGATCATGCATCTTCATAAGAACCTTTTATATCAATGACATTAGATTGACATCAATCACAACACCTATTTTAATAACACAACAATCAATGACAATGCTCAAGAATTTAAACACTGAGAAGTTAAATAAAAATAAAAATAATTATTTAATAACAATAAGTAACGATCATAGAGTCTATTTAGTTCATTTTAATTTTTAAAAATAGATATCTTACTTTTAATTCCCATTAAATTGAGAGCCTATCATCAATTAGATTAAAAATGTATTCCTCTTAAATAATAAGTTGACAACATTAAATAAATATAAAAAAGTTTTATTGATAATAATATACAATACATGGTGTAAACCTTTGATATATTATATAAAATAACCATTTTTATCCTATAACAAGTCAACTAGTTCTAAAAAAATCAATAATTTAAATATTTTTTCTAGCAAATGATGTTGATTCTAGTCAACTGGATATAACTGGTATAATGTTCTTTCAAGTATTCTATTTTAATGCTTACTCCAGTAAGCCACAATTATTAAATTTATTTATGATGGACTAGTATGTAGTAGTCTATCAGATAGCCAATCACATTTAGAAAATAAATATAATTAATTATCTATGAAGATTACGGATAAACTCAATTAACTTTTTAAATCTCTAGGTTCATAGAACTTTACATAGAAATAGATCAAACAACTTAGGGTCAATATCTTATCTTGTAAATGATTTGTATAATTTGTAAAATAATTAACATACAATGTGCCCTCTTGGAATTTCAATTAAAAATTATCAATTGCTAATCTTGAAAGCCTTTTGATTGCGGTATTCTTTTCAAAAATTCTTCTAATGTTTCTTGATTCTAAATTATCCTTATGCACATAGAATTTCACAATTATTTTTTTAAAATTGATCTTTCTATTTTTATTAAGTTCATGGAAATTTTGTTACAGGATTTAAATATTTACAAATTTGTATCCAACTTACATATAGCATAGTTTTGTCAGGATGTTATTCTAAAAAAAGCATTACAATAATGTTAGTTTTGATAAACATTGCAATAACATTTTTTTTCATACATTACTAAAGGGATGTACTTCCATGCATAGTTTTATCTTCCTCAATTATTTGGGGTTCTTTGCGATGATCAAGAATTGATGTGGATATTTTCATAACATATTTTTATTAAACAAAAACCTCAAATAGAAGTAAAATAAATATTTATGACATGTAAATAAATAAGTTGTAAACCAATTAGGCCAGTCGTATATAACACCAAAAAATCATTTATCCATTTTTGAGAAACCATTATGTAAATAATTAAATGTGATGTCAAGTCCATGTGCTGTAAAACCACTAGTATGCAATTTAGTGTATTTGTAAAAATATTAAATATATTAATAATAATCAAACACATTACACAAATAAAAATCAATAATGGTGGCCATAATTTATTCTAGTGGAAAAAAATAGAGAATATAAAACCCCATATAACATGCATTGAAACCTTAGTATAGAAAATGAAAAAGAAATGATTGATAGAAAAATGTTTTCTTGATCTCTTAACCCTTTCATTAATTATTTGTATACTTCTAATCTAATGGAGTGTACATACTAAGGGGTGTTTCTTAGTTAGAATTATTTTAGTTCATTTTTCCTTGCAGTGATTAACACTTTTCAAACATGATACTAAAGCCATTCTTATTCAGACGATAAATTGTGGATTTATCTCTTTTTAGTATTCCCACACCAATTCTTGACTATCAAACCCACTTTTGATCCACCCATTCGTAAGGGTTTTAAAAAATACCATTTAGGTGTTTCTCATTTGTGCTAGATATGTATTTTTAGGCATTTTTAAGGGAAATGTTTTTGTATAAAATATGATAAAATCTAACCCCCACCATTGCATCTAGAATGGTAAAAAACCTAAGGATTGATAATAAGCTTAGTTTAGTTTCATGATGTAATATATGAAGATTATTTGTAAGGATAAAAATTCACCATGGGTATAGTCTATTCCATAATGAAGACTAGAATTTTATGTTATTTTTTTAATAATATTTTTTGTAAAAAGCTCTATAATCCATAAGGACCTATGCTCTATGGCCTATGTAGCATTTTGTTATATGCTTCTCTTTCTCAAACCACAACATGACATCCTCTTCCAGACTCTATTTTACATTTATACTATATGAGCCTCGAGATGCCACATGTCTATTAAAGATCATTATTATACACCCCATTAATACTATTTTTACATGACCTTGCTTCATCCTCTCCTTATGGAAAAAAAATTAAATAGAGTTAATTATTCAATTTTTTTTGTGTAGTTATATTTATTATTCTTGTGATGCCATGCCTTAACATCTCATCTAGTAGTTACTTTTTCAAGGAATTTTTATTTGTTAACACTCATTTACTACATATACATGTGGATCAACTCACCTTATATTCTTTTGGAACCCACATTTTATGAATATTTTGGAGACAATTTTTTAGTCACGCTAGACACATCCCCACCAAAATATTATTTTAACATTTTAGTAGACTTTGATTTATTTACACATAATGTATACTTTTTTTTGTACTCTACTATTAATTCTCATGTTTGATCACTTATTAACTACTTCAACATTTTCGTTATCACCTTAAGGGAAATATTTATCCCATTTTGTAAACTTTGTTCAGTGGTAGGTCAGGGCATCCTCTTTTAACATATTGTTATAATACTTGTGCTTTTTATATCATAATTTGAGGGATCAGCCAATTATTGTTGTATATCTCAACATCTCCTATCACTTCTATTACTTTTTCTATATTTTTGGAAACCATTGCAACATGTCTAATTTTTTCAAAATGTAGTTTTTATTATACATGGGTACCTTAAGAGGGACTAGTTTCTAGACCCATTTAAAATGATTAAAATATTCCTTATTGCATATATGCATCCCTAGGTTGCACTTAAGGGGTAGTTTTACTTTAATATTTAATGTTAGCTTATCGTTAAATTAATTTAGGATACCTTTTATACTTAATGTGCTTTTATAAACCTTATTAGGCTTAGAACATGATAAGGATAAACATTTAATGCTATGCATTATTATTCTACTTCTAGTTTGGTGAATCATATGTCCCTATTATGTCACCAATAGGGAACAAAGACAAAGGACCTGGATTTTCCATACATACCCCTCATCTCTTTCTTCATGTATAAATCTCAATAATGCTTGGACATATCTATCTAACAAATGCCTAGTGCTTTCAATACTACTATATGCAATATTTATTTATTACTCACTCTTGATTAAAGCTATCTTATTTTATGGAATAAACTGATATTAGAATATTTTCCTAGGTTATCAATGCTTTTATCTTTTTGGCATGTTACTCAAACATTTCTATAGTCACTTAACAAAGTAATATCCTTTCCTCAAGTTTAATAAAGAATGTATCAAAACATGTAAATAATTAAATAGCTAATTGCATAAATATGCTATCTCACACAAAGGAAACCTAAACTCAAATCCCTATAAAAATATGAGTAGGTTTTCTAGCCCACCATAATGTTTTTTTCATTTTTAATTATTCAAACTCATCGATATATCTATTAGTCATACCAGAAAAATTACACATGTGGTTACAATAAAAGTTGGTCAGTTTGTATTCACATGTCAAAGTCTATATAAAAAACATCTTAAATTGACTTATTAAAACGTAAATTAAATACAAAAATGCAACAAAAAATATTAAAGTATTATATAAAAAAAATAAAATTATGAGAATCATTCACATGGAACAATGCAAAAAAGACAGCAGTGATAAATCATCTTTGAGAGGATGGTTAGCCCAGGAAGAGGGTTATCTTAAAGTCATAGATTACACAACCCACCTATATTGAGTGTTCTCTAGAGGATCCAAGGAAACCATGGTGACCAACACAAGGGAAAGTGGCATAATAACACTAGTCTACTTTCCACCTTCAATTATCAGAGACCACCAATTAAAAGCAAATTTTAGTAATCTGTCAATCTTAATATAAGCCATACCTTATAAAGAGCGACTTAAGAACATTTTCCAAAGCAAATTTGAGTAATCTGGGGAAGTTAATATAAGCAATTACCATATACATTATCAAATGTATCATCTAAATCAATTGAGAAGCAAGAAACCCTCTGAAAATTTGAAGTCCCTGATAAGACAGAAAAGGGAATCATAGAAAAATCTTAAAGAATTTGAAGTAAACCTGTTGTGATTGTATTTGCCGCCTGTAATACGGGCACCCCATATTCATGCATCGATGGTGTCCTACACACTTCAACGAATTTTCCCTTCACACCAAACCAAAACACTGCTAGTTTCTCAAATTCCTGGTTAAAATACACTGAGAAAGTGACGATTCATATCAGAGTAATCATGCCAGATTCATAAAATCTAGTACCGAGTCAAGTTTTGAACCCTTGACCTTCCGACCCTTATTTGAATGTAAAGAGAGAAAATTAAATGGATGTAGAACGAAGAATATAAACGCCTTGCCCTCTTCAGTATAGCGAAACAAACAATGAGGAACGTATTAACACATAAGTAAATGCACTATCATATAAACTATTAGTCGTACAAAATTACCGTTTGTGCGGGCGAGTACACACAGATCAAATCATGCAACCTTCTAGCAACGACCAATCTACCAGATAAGCTTTTTTCATGAATCATTGGGCTTTGGCTTTTTATCCCACAAATTTTTTGGCATCTACGAAACTATTATGAGCAATTTTACATCTACATCCTAATGAATTTACCGGATAGAATTAAAGAAACAACCGAAGGATATATTTTAAAAACCAAAAAAATAGAAAACATTTCTTAAATAATATAAAAAACAAAACCAAATCTTATCTCGTCCAACTATCCTCTGCACGTCCGCCACCACCACAATAGTGCTGTTGCTACCTGCACCGCCATAATGACCCCCACCGCCACCACCATATCCATTGCTGCCGTAACTACCCAAACTACCACCTCCACCCCCACAACCACCGCCATAGTTGTGAGTAGATCTCTTACGCCCATCATATAGAAACTCTACTGTCAGAAACCAAGAAAGAAAAATTCATCATACAGTAAAAGAAGAGTACGATCCTAATAGAAAATGTCCTCTAATTCCTAGATCAAGAAGAAGAAAAAATGATCCAAGTTTTAAAATATCTTATAAATCAATTTTAACTTGGACTCCAGGACATCATGAAACGGGTGGAAAGCCTTATGAAAACTATGGTCCATACCTCATCGAATGTGTTGAAAGCCTCATTAAGACTACTATAATGGGTGACCCAAATCAACATAACTCAATTTCAGCACAAGCCATTTCAAATAACAATCTAAAAAAAACAACAAATAATTATAAAAAAATAAAGGCAGACCTAATAATGATGATAAAATATGAAAGATACGAAATAATTTAATCCAAAGATTTATAGTGAGAGCATGTAACACACAAATAAACATAGACAGTGATAACTTCCTCGACAAGCTTTTTCTTACTTTATATAGAGGAATTAAACATATCCACTGATATTCCTATCCCGTGACATTATATTGTGGCCTTTTTCAATGTGATAGACGGGTGGGTCATACCCTACCAAATGACAAGAGCACGGCACAAATATTTCTAGTCAAATGATATTTTTCATCTTTGTCAATTTTATTGTTTCTCATAGAGTTATCATTTCAACTTTGTTAACATTAGAAACAATTTAAAGATGAAGAAGATATTATTTTAAATCTAATAAATGCTAAATTTTCTCAAAACATTATTCATATCGTTTGAGTTCAATTACATATTTATAAGTAATTATAATTTAAAAATAAAATAAAATTATGTACATTCATTATTCATTTTAATTATTTACAATAGATACTACCCAACCCACATCAAACACTAACAAATGATTTTAAAAATCTTTATATAATATTATTAGACCTGGAAGGTATACTAAATCAATCAATTTACTTTAATTTCTAATTAAATTCATTCTTCTCCACCAGTCATAAGTCATTGTTTTTTGTGCATTGAAAAATTTGAATGTTTTTAATAGTTAATTTATACATTTGTTAACAAAAAATGTGAAAAAGGTATTTATCTGTATTTCTATTGCTTGAAATTGTTTACATATTGTTAAGGAGTAAATAGATGATGTCATGCACAATACCATATCAAATTTGTTATTAAAAAAAAAAAAAAAAACTATCAGGATTGTGAATGACACAGGACTCAGAAAATATAATGGTCTAATTTATCTTCGTCGCATGCACCCAGTCCATTATTCTTTTCGAGGAGTGTGGTGAATGTTATGGGTTTTTGAAGTGGCTCAAAACCAGAGGAAAGAGATAGTATTTTCTACAAAGAATGGAAGGAGAGCTAGTCAAACAGTCTACTTCATGCATGGGGATTAGTTGGCATCATTTTTTACCAAGAAGAGGAGTCCGAGCATCAATAAGCAACCACATAGGTTAGAAGGTTGAACCCCAGGCAGAGACACAAAAGGCAATATGAAATTAAATCACAATAGGAGTCAGAGCTCCACCCCCTACCCCATCTACAAGAGCCATCACAACAACAACAAATATAGGTATTTAGACTTGTACCATAGACATCCTAATTCTTTTGAAGATCATCATGCAGAACTAGAGGCAGACTCTGATTTCGATAGACTGTTGATATACAAGTGATTTGATTCTTGGTACAAACACAGAAAGTTGTAGTCCATAAACATTGCCAATGGCCATTATAATGACTTAAGACTAATCAATTGTAGTCACTAAGCTTTACAATGGATATTGTTTATGTTTGTCTTAGATTTAGTAATATCCATATTTTTTTCCATCTATTTAGTGTTTCAAAATAATGGTGTGATCCTAGGCTTGGGTGAATACATCTTTAAAAATAGTAATAGGAAATGCATATTAATCTACCGTATTTGGTTTCACTTTGTTATGGAGCAGACTCCAGACTTTCTTTTAGTTCTATGTCTAATTGTTCAATTGATTATGAGATTATTTTCTTTGGTTTTATCATTCATATATATATATATATATATATATATATATATATTTTGGTATATTTGCTTCTGTGATCATTTCATAACTTTGTTTTTGCTTTGTGTTTATGATCTTGTTCAGATTTTTGACATAAAATAAAGCTTCAATAAATTAAGGAAGCTAGATCGTTCTGACCTAAAAACAAGGAGGAAATCAAAATGCTTGTGAATGGTTTAATTTAGCCAGTAATTAACAGGCTACCATATATATATATATATATATATATATATATATATATATATATATATATATATATATATATATATATATATATATATATATATATATATATATATATATATATATTGGTTCATCTGTTGCAGTTGTTATGAATGGTATTTATAAAGCCACTTTAAATCCATCACTTCATCGGTCCATGAAGCCTCTTCTTAGTAGTAAATTATTTGACAAGAGTCTACACTTACCAAACAAAATTTCTTTCAAGGGAACTCTGCTTGGAGGTTTCATTGGGCCCCATGCAATCTTAACAATAGATCCAGCTACTCTTGAGGTATGAGCATCTCACTTTTCAAGTAGAGGGTTTAAAATAGTTTTTAAAATGTATGTATTTATTTATGGCAGTCATTCAAGTCTCATGTGGTTGTAAAGGATGAGGGTAAAATTCTAGACATTGTGTTTTCTCCCACGTACTAGAGTAGAGTTAGTATATGTGATTGCAGAGGCAGTAAACTAGATAGACTACGTGATTACATTGAGACTAGGAAGATGAAGCCTATGATCCAAGCACCAAGAAACTAGGTGGGCTAGAGGAAAAAATGTCACTTCTCATATTAACTAAGGAGGCCAATCAATTCAGGGTTAAGAGGCATTTTATCACGTATGTGTTTTTCAAATTTACTTGTATATTATAGGTCAATTACAATGTCCTACCAAAAAAGAGTATATATAGTTGTGAATATATCATTGGAAAAAATAAACAACAAGATTGTTATAACCAACCCAATTATCTTCAATTTGTGAACCTAATCCTTTTCCTTTCCTTTTATTTATTCTCATCAATTTCTAATTAAACTAGATTAAATCATTCTTATTGTCTTATTGAGCTTTCAATTTTTGATAAAAATTTGTGATTATTATTTTTTAATTGAATGGAAAGATTTGTGAGAGTATTATTTCAAAAAACTCCTTTTAAAAAAATTAGTTATAGTATAATTTCAAGAAAATGTTTTAGTAAAACATTGTGATTTATTTTTGTAAACCACATTTGGGATCACTTTTATGGAACACTCCATGATATACAAGCCCTTAAAAATAAATTGATTCAATGTTTTGTTCTCAGTCATTAACATATATTTCAAGTCACATATATTTATTATCTTAGTTAGGTCTCTTATCTAAAAGATATTATCATAAATGGATGAATAGTATAAATAGTATATTTTATACCAAACAAACTAAAAACATTTAGTTGAGAAAGGCTACAATAAATCATTAAAATTATGAGCTCTTTCTTCTTCTTTTTCTCTCCAACGTGCACTAAATTTTGTATTACATGTATTGAAGATCGACCTGAGGGATATAATAAAGAGATAGAAAAAACATAATTAATTTTTTCTAAATGATAGTTTCATGTCTTAAGATCACTCCCCAAGAAATTTTAACATGCATTGAAAAGCATGCTAAATTCAAAAAAATAGGAGAAAAAAGAAACATGAAAGGACAAATATATTTTATTAGGATCATGTAGGATTTTGATTATCCACTGAAAATTTCCAAATTAACTTAGCACGTAGTGAGGCCTTTTTTGCAATGACTGCACCCAAAAATACCAATTTAGGCTCCACTAGTTTATCTTGTTAATGTGAGACTTATAGATATTGTCTTGCTTAAAAATCTCTTCTGTCGTGACCTCTCTTCCCACACTACGGACTAGTACTCATATTTTAAGTGGTTTTAGACTTCATTTAGTTAGAATAAGTTGATTATCGAGATAACTTAAGTTTTGCATTGATTGCAAAGGTCTATCAATGAGATCAATGAAAAATCATAAAAGCAAGGTACGATTTAATTAAAGTTATTTCTTTTCATAGAAATGTACATATGCAATGGTTACAATTGTTAATGAGTAAAATTTAATGATAAGAATGTTTAGTCCTTTCCATTACTCTCTTTGAAAAATATAATTAATAAATAAATTTAATATTAGACAAAAAAATTATTTAGTTTGATGCGATTAAAAATCGTCAAAAAGTTTTTTTTTTTTGTAAAAAGAAACTTTTATTTTATTTTATTATTTTAATTTTAAAACTTTCAAAATAAACTATATTTCTTAAATAATTTAAAAGTTTAATTATTTTTAATTAATTATATTTTTGTAAATAATTTTTAAAATTATTAATTAATTATAAATTATAAATAATTTTATCTTATTGATTAATTACATTTAATTTAAAACCTAACAAATATTAAGATAAGACTAATCTAACCTAAGATAACGTAGAGAGAAACAATTATGGACTTACAATTATACAATGTCTTTGTCTCAGTTTGTATTTAATAACTCTCAGTTCTAAATAACTCACTCCATCTATGCCTACCTTAACTCATGTAAAATCTGGAAAACTACCACGTCAGCCACATAAAGGGCTACCTAAACACCTTGAATGAAGTAAAAGAAAAACTATAAGTTTAGAGCAGATCGATGTATGAAAGAATATGTTTTAGAGCAGAAAGGGAAGAGGAAAGTTGGAAGGCAGCAAAGGGTTTGACACACGGGAGGAAAAGTTCGAGGCTTGAAGGAGAAGAGAGTAGATTGATGCTGGAGGGAGAGCAACAAAGTTGTAGATCAGCAAAGAAGGGAAGGGGAAAAGAAAAAAAATATATAGAGGGAGGAGATCGATGCAGAAGTGAAGGAGAAAAGGGAGGTGATGAGGAGAATAGGAGCTTGGAGATTAGAAGCTTTTAATTCAAATGAAACCGCCTTTTAATTTACTCCAAGATTTTCATTAGCCCCAGGTAAATTTAATGTTTTATTTAAAATGTAGGGTAAATATTTTATTAAAATTTATAGGGTATATTTAATATTTTATTCAAATCATTGGGTAATATAATCTTTTATTTAAATTAGGGTAAATATAATACTTTTATTTATTTTTGTTTAAATATAATATTATTTTAATGAAAATGATTTGAAGGTAAAAAATAATATTTTTATTTACTTTATTTAAATATTTAAAATGGAATATATATTATTTTAAAAAATTATTTGAAGGGAAAATATAATGTTTTAGTTTATTTTAGAAAAGTAAATAAGAATTATATATATATATATATATATATATATATATATATATATATATATATATATATATATATATATATATAATCCACATATTTTATTTTCATATTTGATCTAATTTGTAAATGTTACAAAGAAACAATTTATGAAATTCATATTTATAATTAAAATGGTGATTTATTTAAAAGCATTCATCATGTTACTTAGAATAAGTAAAAAAATATATTTATGATTAAAAGTTATTAACATCAATTTAACGATATGTTACATAAAGAAATAAATTTCAATGCCATCTTTATTGTTCAACTAATTCCTTAGAGAATCGTTATAATCAACTTTATACTTATGTACGTAAGAAAATATTAAAAATTTTAATAACAAAAAATTAGAAAAAAAATCTGTTTTTGTTCATTTCTATATTGGAATTAAAATTCTCATTTATTATCATTGAAAATAGAATAATAATATACTCTTCATAAAAAATTATTTAACATTAAATTCAAGTTCAATATAACATTCTTCAACTCCATGTGTATAGGTTATCTTATAGATAAGGATATCTAAGTAGAATAAAAGTGTGATTGTCAAGGTAAATAATGTTGTTGTATATCAACATGATGATTAAAGTAGAAGATTATGTTACAGAATTAATTCTACCTTTCTACTCAGGAATTTTCTTTTGAAATACAATACATTAATTTATTTCAAGTATTCTTTACTTTTTAAATCTTAATTTAGATTAAGAACATAAGGTTTAACACAACTATATAGCGTTTGGTATAAGTGATATCTTTGGTTCACATTTCTAAGTAATACTGTCATGGTTGAGCTACTATATCCATAGCCTAACACAACTGTAACAATGATATTTAGGCACCATCCCTATAAACCACTGGGAGGAAATAAAGATCATGTCATATTATTAAGACCAAGTGGTGGGATAATCCCTCGTAATCAATAACACTAATTAAGATAAGAAAATGGCTTTGACTACCTTAAATGATTTGGACTTGTAAACTTATGACACAAAATGGAGAAAGTATATTTCTTACTCAAAACTTAATATCATCGAAAATGAATAATAAAAACTAAGATTGAGAGTGTTAAACTAGTTATTATTAAAAAACTACCAACCATATGGCTTTGAGATAATGAAACTTTGGTAACAACAATTGTAAGGATTAGGTTGATTAAAGTAAGGATTAAAAATATTGTTGATGTAAATAAAAATTAGAAAGGGGATATAGCTTACAAATATTTTTCTATTTCTTATTAAAATTTAGGGCTACTTTAGTTAAACAAGTATTCAGTCACATAAACTGATATATTTGCATTCCCATTTAGGTAGCAATCACAGGAGAACTATTTAGGAAATTGGACCTTAGAAAGTACTGCATATCCATATTCATAGTTCACATAAAACTTAGAACAAAATATATAAATACATGCATACTACACCTTGGTCTTCATCAAAAGTAGGTATGTAGGCAGTATGGGAAGCAAAAGATACTTTCAGTATGGAGGTGAATAGGATGGAGTTGGGTTTGTACCTTAAACAAGATTAAAGTTAAATGAAAAGGAAAGACCATTATAATATTACCCTAGTTTAGATACATAAAGCAAAGATAAAAATTTTATGATATCATGGAATGATCTTGGTTGGATCATCATATTTCCTAAGGCTTTAGGCCAAATTTTGAGCTGAAATGTGACTTTTTGTTATATTTTTTATACATGCTACTATCACAACAACCTCAGTGGTTATCTAGTAGAGATGAGCTATGAATAGTGACTGACTCAATATCTAGTTGATCTCGATGAGTCAAGTCTCTAGCCGGAGCATAACCTACTTATATATAGATGCCTAACCTATATGGTTAGATGTTTGCCTATTTGGTAAGGGATACTAGATGCCTAATGTGTATGGTTAGATGCTTTCCCATTTGACAAAGGATATTATATGCCTAACCCATCTAGTTAAATGTTTGCTCGATTGGCAAAGGATATCTAATATGATAAAGTATATTCAATTTATATTCATAGACAAACAAATTAAATAACAAAAATATTCTATGTTCTAGGATCTAGGATAAATGTAGTCACTACATTTTTTAATATTAAAAAATTAATGATTCATATACATCATTATACACGTCACAAAACTCAATACATGTTCTTTAAAATGAGAGATTCTAGCAGAATATAGGTGTATTTGATTTCACATTTTCCTCTCCTTGCATGCGAAGTTCTTGTCAAGTCATTCTTGACATAAAAAACATTTGCACCCACATTAAATACATTCACATTTATCATATTATGCCATAGGCTAATGCCTTAAATGATGTTATCAAGATATCATTGAAGGTTTTAAATGCTGTGAGGACCAGATTCATTCCACCCAAGACATAGCCTCTGATACTAAACATATTGATTGTGTTAGCTTTGGCTTTTATCATTTGTCAAAAACACACTAGACTATTCTGAAATGGAGGGTAATATATATGGACAATGATTTTTTCATTTTCCAACTATAGATTTTATAGTAAAAATAAACTTTTAATTCCTAATTGTTTTCGGTGATTTGGAAATTGTGTGAAGCTTGCATCAAATTGATGCCTCTTACTCTTGGGACTAGTAATACAAAGACGGTGCACTTATTCTTCATGTAACCATAATTGGTGTGGTGACATACTATATGTTGATCATTTCTTACCCAACAGGCCAAAAATTGGTCCCCTTCTGTCCCTGCTGTTTTAGGCCATTTCATTTTTTAATTTTGCATGAATCTATTCATTTCTACGAACTCTGCAAGTTAGTCCTTTAGCGCATGAAGGATTAGTTCAGAGAGTGCTGGGTTTTACAAGGCTTCTTCAGGCTCTTTTTTGAAGAAAATCATGAAGAAGGTTGGTATCGTTGAACCATTGAACCCGATTCAATGCCTTGGTTCAATGCCTAGTTCAATGGATAGTTTAATCGCTCCATTTCAAGCCTAGTTCATCGCTTTAAGTCCATCACCTCATTTTCCAAGCTTGGTTCAATGCCTTTGGTTCAACGTCCTTGGTTCAATGCGGGTTCAACGTTTAAAGTTCATAGGCAAAGTTCAAGGCCTTGGTTCAGCGGTTACAGTTTAACGCATTTTGGTTCATCAGCACACAACTTTGAACCATTGAACTGGTTCAACAGATTGGTTCAATCATTTGGTTCAACACTTCATTTCAATAATTAGTTTAAAGGCTTGGTTTAATGGGCTCGATGCACAGTGGTTGAACCGTTGAACCGATTGAACCATTGAACCAATTCTGGTTCAACGGCTTGGTTCAAGGGTGTGCCCTATAGCTAGATGGAATCCAAGGGTCCAAAAGCCCTTACAGAGGGCAGAGAATGTTTCATAGAGCCCGATAGAGAAGACAAAGAGTGTCCAATTCCTGTGGACTTTTGTCCATGGGAAAAAGGCTTGAAACAGAAACCCTGCAGGAAAAAAGCTCGAAACAAAAGCCCACAAAGCAAAAAAGCCACAAAAAAAGACTCGATGAATTTTGCCAAGGATGGTGACATCCAAAAAGTCATCAAACTTAAGTAGATGAACTAGCCATTGGGTGACGGCTCCATGAATGTCAAATTTAACATAGTGAAGTACCCATTTATTTTGAACTGTTTGAGTCATGAAAAGAACCCAAGGAATGCAGTGACCCGCCAGAAGATCACCCCCGAGGGCTGAAAGAGTAGGAAGAAGACAAGGAGTAGAAAAGACAAAGCATCCAAGTGGCAAAGGGAAGGTGAGTTATTGCCAGATGAATGGTGTAGCTTGTTTTCTCTAGTTAGCATTTATGAGGGGACAAACCACAGTCTATTTGTAGAAAAGAGGCATGGCCATGTTCTTTGCATTAATGCTTGAATGCCAAAGTCAAATTCGGTGATTGTACAACATGGTTCTAGCAGGCCTCTTCTTAAGAATGACATCAGTAACAGTGGTTTTCCTCTTGCCAAGATTTAGAGCACGCATGGAACACTTGCAAACAAGAGTGCCAAAATATTTCCTTGAAAGTGCCAAGATTCTCTTCCTCTTCCTATATATTGTAAATTTCTCTTTGGAAAAGGAATCCACTCTCAGCCTTAAGGTAAAACTTTGCCAAAAAATCTCTCTGGCTTGTAAGGCAGAGCTCTACAATAAATTTACCTTGAATCGAAACATAGCATTTTTACCTCCACTCTGAGTTTCACATCTTTAGTATGTGTCTATGAATTTGATTTTGTGTTAAGTCATTTTCTTAGATGCTTCTTCAGAATGATTTCAACTTTTACAGGTCTATTAGAAGTGCCCATAGAGGAGTGCAGGTGAAGCAAATAGGCTGCTGTAGTGTGTCTCAGAATGTGTCTAGTAGTTATTTCCTCCTTGTATCTCCATAGACCCCTGACCCACAGATGCAGAAGGTCTTCTCACTTTAGATGAAGTGTATAGGTGCTCTTTCTTGGTTAAAAGTGTATATTTGGGCTGGGTGGATCACATTTTTTGGTGTATCACCTTTTCTTATTTGTAGGCTTAGGTTATATTTTCAGCATCTCCTTCTCCCTTTTCACCCCCCTTTTTTTTACATTTTATTTGTTTGCAGTAGGAGAAACCAGGGCCTAAATGATACATCAGAGGGAGCTAGCCCTCATTCTAGAGACTCTCCCCTCTAGCTTCGTTGGTCCCACAGGTGAAAGGGGAGTTTCCATTATTGCGTGAAGAAGGCAGGAGCTCGGCCTCCTGCCAAAGGTACAATCTTTTGTGTCAACAGTTTATGGCACGCCCGATGGGACCAACTAGGACAAGTTGTGTCCAAAGAGTTGAAGAATTTTTAGTGTGTTATTCAACTGACTAGCCTTTGGAGGCTTTTGCATCAACACCAATGGCGACTCTGAGTTGAATTTGCTGGTTAAGCAGCCTGGTGCCATCATAAATCACTTTTTGTATGTATAATTCCTTTGCACAAAATCATGGGTCATGTTTTCCTCCATATGACTATGATCAAGCTCAATATTTTTAGAGAATCACCTCAATCAGCTCTCCTAGTTGCCCTTCAATGATAAGGGAAATGGCCCTAGAGTTTGAGAAGCAGACGATGGAGATTGATAGACTGAAGGAGTAGTACGGATATTAGCAGGAGCTGATGTATAAAGAGGAGTGTTTGTTTAGGTAAGCTCAGGCCTTGCAATCCATGGAGGAGGAGGTAACAAAATGGAGAAATCCATTTATCCAAGGTAGTCAACCTTGCGCGCCCTCTCCTATCCTAAAGAAAGCCCCCTCTTTTGCACCAAATCTTTTCTATCAGATAGCACTTGCTCACTCCAGCTCATCTGATGCCTCTGCTCTCAATCCTGTGTGCTTGGCTTTCCAACATCAAAGGGCATTAAAGCAACCCCCCATGGAGATCAATCTTCTCAATTCCTTATATTGTGAATCTTAAATTGGGGGGAATACCATGAGCCAGCACATTCCCCTTCTAGAGACTCTTTTAGTGCATCAACAGTCTCTTCCTAGCATTCCTGAACCTCCCCAAATTTTTTAGCATGATATGTAGATTTTGAGTTGGAGGAAGGAATGCCAGGAACCAGCCTAGAGCTTTGAAGAGGATGATGTTGGTGACCTCTAAGAAAGACTCTTTCAAGACAATCTAGCCAAGCAAATTAAAGATTTAGAGGCTAAGATGAGTTTGCTCCGTGAAAGAGAGATAAAACTTCCAGACCTTGCGAAGGAGCCCCAGGACCTTGGAGAAAACAAAGTTGCTACCTGTTCACAGGAGTAAAATTCCAATTTTGAGATCCTAAACTAGGGGAAAACAATATAATCATGGGGCAGGAAGGAGGAGAAGCAAGTTTTTTCTCAAAACCTTGAAGAAGCCGAAGCTGCTCCTGCTCATGATAATGCTGACGACCTCTAGGAAAAGCTCTTCCAAGAAGATCTGGCTAGGAGAATTGCAGAGTTGGAATCTAAAGAGAGATTCCTCAGCCAGTGTGTGATGGATGGTTCAGACCCAATGACACATTCCATGTCTGAACACACCCCACTTACACATTTCCAAGAGAAATATTAGGCCACACCTGATATAGATGAAGTGCTGACCAAGTGGAAGGAGGAGAATCATTCGATTCTAACTCAAGCACTGCCTCCTCTTCCACACAGTTTTCCCACTTCACCCCTTCTCAAGGAGGAACCTATTTTGCAAGAGGCAGGTGAGGAGTAGAAGATCCAATCTGCATTTTTCCAGGGGGCTGTCATGAGCGACAACGAAGAAGAAATCATCGTTGAGGCTTTTTGTGAAGGCATCATCAGTAATGGAGAAGACTCAGGTCACACATACATGCAGATGTTTCAGCAATACGAGGAGGAACAAAAGCATAGTGATCTCTCTTCCCCCTTGTTCGATGAACTTCCTTGTTACTTCGATGAGGACGATGACTACGCTAAAGAGCCTGAGTTGGAGGAGGAAAAGGAGAGGTCTGTCTTCCTGGAGGAAGGCCTTGAAGAAGAAAGCTTTGAACAAAGAGGTGATGTTCTGTGGGATGAGCAATCATTTTGTGAGTCCATTTCAGACATCACCACAGTCACCCTTCTTAAAGAAGGCCAAGAGGGAGCAGAGGATGAGTCTGATAGAGTCTTCAATGAAGCAGAAGGAGACGGGTCAGACCATGATGCACTGCAAGGGAGCTATACATGTCAAAGGGCTTATGGTGATGAGCCAACAACCACAGATTTCTTGGTGAAGAGCACCAGTATGAGGGACCAACATTCAATAAGCTTCCAAGGACAAGTAGAGTACACATATGTCGAAAGCATGTTCGATTTTGATCCACTTGGATACAAGCCAAGTAAGGTGACAGGCAAGAGGAGCAGGTCACCAACTCTCTTGTTCATTCAGCTACTTGCCTGCCACCATAAGTCTTCTTGCCAGGAAGGGGACTTAAGAAATTTTCTCTTTGATCCAGGAGGGAGGCAATTATTCCTGGTTAGCTATATATAGTAGTTTGATTTTAGTTTCTTTCATGCTTTCCCTAAGTGCAGTTTGCACATGTAGTGTTTTTTAGCCTTGTGTGTTTCCCTTTGCGTGTGGGGTAAGAAGCTTCATGTTTGATTCTTGGATCTTTGGGGCTGTTGCTAACCTTTCTTCATAGATGCATTTGACTCCGTGCCCAATGGACTACAAGGCAACTGGTCTTTAAGTATAACAGGCATGCTTCTCCTGGGAGTCACCAATTTGTTGACCATAACAGGCAAAAAATTGGTCCCCTTCTGTCCCTACTGTTTTAGGCCATTTCATTTTTCAATTTTGCATGAATCTGTTCATTTCTATGGACTCTACAGATTAGTCCTTTGGCGCATGAAGGATCAGTTCAGAGAGTTTTGGGTTTTACAAGGCTTCTTCGGGCTTTGGTATGAAGAAAAACTTTGTTGAACCATTGAACCCAGTTCAATTCCTGGTTCAATCGCTTGGTTCAACGGCTTGGTTCAAGGGTGTGTCCCAAGCCAAAAGGCACAGCCGAAGGTCCAAAAGCCCTTGCGGAGGGCAGTTCAAGTCCAGAACTTTAAACCATTAAACCCTTGCGAAGGGTAGTTCAAAGTCTAGAAGCCCTTGTAGAGGGTAGTTCAAAGTCCAGAAGCCCTTGCGGAGGGCAGAGAGAGTTTCAAAGAGCCCGCTGAAAAATCAAAGTGGCTAATTCCCGCAGACTTTTTATCCGTGGGAAAAAGCTCAAAATAGAAAACTCGCAAGGAAAAAAGCCACAAAAAGGACCTGACACTTTTGTCGAGGACGATGACATCCTGAAAGTCATCAAATTTAAGCAAACAAACTAGCCGTTGGGTGACGGCCGTGTGAACGTCAAATTTAACATAGTAAAATATCCGTTTGTTTTTGAACTGTTTGAGTGCCAAGCATGAAAGAAGCCCAAGGAATGCAATGACCCGCCGGAAGATCGCCCCTGAGGGATGAAAGAGCAGGAAGAAGACAAAGAGTAGAAATGACAAAGCATTCAAGTGGCGAAGGGAAGGTGAGTTATTGCAGATGAGCAGTGCGACCTATTTTTCTACAGTTGGCATTGATGAGGGGACAAAATGTAGTCTATTTGTAGAAAAGAGGCACCGCCATGCTCTTACATTAATGCTTGAATGCCAAAGTCAATTTTGGTGATTGTACAGTATGGTTCCAGCAGGCCTCTTCTGAAGAATGACATCAGTAACAATGGTTTCTTCTTCCCAAGGTTCAGAACGCACATGGGCCACTTGCAGAAAAGAGCACGAAAAAATCTTTCCCAGGAAGCGCCAAGTTGCTCTTCCTCTTTCTATATATTGTAAAACTTCTCATTCAAGAAAAAAATCCGCTCTCAGCCTTAAGGCAAAACTCTGCCCAAAAATCTCTCAGGCTTGTAAGGCAGAGCTTTGCCAAATTTTTTACCTTGAATCAAAACTTAGCTATTTTTACCTCCATTTTGAGTTTTGCATTTTTAGTATGTGTTTATGCATTTGATTCGGTGTTAAGTCATTTTATTAATGCTTTTGTAGAATGATTTCAGCATGTTTGGTGCATTTTTGAGTTTCCTTTTACAGGTCTGTCAGAAGTGTCCCTAAAGGAGCATAGGTGAAGTGGATAGACTGTTGCAGTACATCTCAGAACGCCTCGAATAGTTATTTCCTCCTTGTATCTCCATAGACCCCTGAACCACTGATGCAAAAGGTTCTCTCGTGTCTGATGAAGTGTATAGGCGCTTCTTTTTGGTGAAAAGTGTATGTCTGGGCTGGGTGGGTCACATTTTCTGGTGTATCACCCCTTTTCTTCTTTTTAGGCTTAGGTTCTATTTTCAACATCTCCTTCTCCCTTTTCATCCCCCCCCCTCCCCGCCTTTTTACATTTTATTTGTTAGCAGTAGTAGAAACCAGGGCCTAAATGATACATCAGAGGGAGCTAGCCTTCATTCTAGAGACTCTCCCCTCCAGCTTCGCCGGTCCCACAGGCGAGGGGGGAGTTTCCATTGTTGCGTGAAGAAGGCAGGAGCTCGGCCTCCTCCCAAGGGTGCAATCTTCTGCGTCAACACTATACTTATATGAAACGTACATATCAAGTACCAACACGTTAATCACATTCCAAATTTCAAAACATGTTATTTAGTACACAATGTTCATGGTCTTCTTAAAACAACTACTTCCTGCTTTCTTAATATTTGCAATGCAAGAGAATGTAAAATTAAATACATATTTTTCTCATTGAAACTATATTTTAAAAGCATTACACTTACTGTCATTGCCTATTGGTCTCTTAAAAAAAATTGTATTTAGTTTTTTGTGCTTAATACTAAACTACAATTTTAGCAAAAAATAATGCTATAATAAATTAAATAGTTTAGATCTGAAAATTCTATTTTGTTCACTTTTCATTAATTTATAACAAATTTAATTCTATCTTCAACTTGCAAAGGCTTGATGCATGATGCCCTTATTCAATATACCTAACCCCATGCGATTTAGAACACCCGTTATATCTTTAATTATTTGTTAAAGTATATTAACCTCACAAACATTGTATAACGATGGAAATAAATACCCATAACATTATAACGATGGAAATAAATACCCATAACATTATAACGATGGAACTAAATACTCATTAACATTATATGCACTGCGGTAGGTTAAATGTACTATAGCAGATAAGATGTATCTGTAAAACATTGCACGGATTTTTAATTGGTTGGAAAAACAGGTACCCAGTTTTAAAATGTGGCGGGGCACCTCTAAATGGTGGGCTATGTTGTCCATCCATAAATAAATACGGTGAGCCACACAACAATGTCAATAGTGATAGATGAACTAATTAGACAAGGTTTTCGAGATGAATGTGTTGAAATTGAATTATTAATATTTATGTTTTCAATATATAATAAATTGATATTAATTTATATATTTTAAATTTCAAATATATATTTTAAAATTAGTATTTCTTAATAAATTTTAAATAAAAATATTTAAAATAATTATATTCATATTATAATACAAATAAATATATTAATTAAGATATATTTTAATCGAAATTGTGACATGCAATTTCTAATTGAAAACTTAAACACTTAACAAGTTAAATAATTATAATCAACATAGGAGTTGGGTAATGGAAAAGTATTATGTCAAAAATCAAAAAAATAATTATATTGTTAGTAGACCTACTACAAGCAACATATATTCAATTCGTTCCGTTTCAATTTGGAGACAAGTCTTTTTTCCTCCATTACAATCTAATATAGTGGAGACCACAGTCGTTTTTGCACATTAATAGGATTTTATCTACGTTCCCTATAGCTGAACCAGCTTTATATAGTTAGTGTTTTGCTTCTGTGGTTCAGCCAAAAGGAAACAAAATAATAATGGGCAGAGCCCCTTGCTGTGAAAAATAGGGCCTGAAGAAGGGGCCTGGACCCCTGATGAAGATAAAAATTTTGTTGAGTATATTCAGAAGAGTAGCCATGGAAGCTGGCGTGCTCTTCCCAAGCAAGCTGGTCTGTGTATTATTTATGTGTCTTGCATCCATTTCATTTCTAGCAAATACATGCATACCCACATAGGATGGATATTTACATGATTAATTAGCGAATAATGAAGTATATACCCGGATTTTGTTTATCTTTTAGGAAATAATAAGTTTAATAATGTTTGTAGATTCTCGCAGCTATTGAATCATGTTTATATCTATTGAATATATTTATATCTTTAGATGATTCTCCTTGCGAAAACAAATCCAACAATTTTGCTAGTTTAAGATTTGATGATGTACAGTGTGACTGCAAAGGGAAACGAAGTTGTTAGCAGATTCTAACACGTTATATGAGAATTTATGTATAGATATTGTGAATATATATAATGTGTATGTGTACAAGACTTCTTCGGTGTGGGAAGAGTTGTCCCCTGTCTATGTATACATGTTATGAATATATTATTAAGCTCCATGCAACAAGTACAAAATCATGTTAGAACTCAGATCAAGTAGCTTATAAATGTTATCTCTTGCACAGAAAGATGTTATTGGTCTTGCATATCGGCCTAACCATTCCACTGAAAGGTGGTGTGTATCGTTAGAAGTATTTGGGTGTTTATATAAGTATTGCATTACAAATAAATGAATGAAAGAAAGATTTTAATAATACAAAGATATTACTCATCATGTATATCGGCCTAACCACTTCACTGAAAGGTGGTGTGTATTGTTACAAGTCTTTAGCTGTTTATAGAGGTATTGCATCACAAATAAATGAATGAAAGCAAGATTTTATTAATATTTAAAAGGTTAGTATCAAAAATAAAAATGATGTTGTGTAAAAAAAGGTTATTTGAGATGAGCATTCTTTATTAAATTTATGAAATATTCAATGATTTTTTTGATCTTTTATTATGAATTTTGATTTAAATATTTATTGTTTTATTGATCTAGTTTTTTCAAAGAGGTTAATCAAAAAATTCAATTTCATATCCATAATATAATGCCATTTTCCTTTTTCCAATATTAAAATACAAAATAAGCCCATTCTCTTTTTTCACCTTTCATCATATATTGTCCACCTCCTAATTTTATAGGTATATTCTCTTTTTCCATGAGTTCTTCATGCTTGTCCACCTACCAATTTTACATTTCAAATATGATGATAATTATTGTTTATTTAATTATCAATATTTTCAGTTTACAGTTTATATTACTATATTTCTATATAATGTTTTTGATCATGATTGCTAGTGAGACTAAAAATTTTAATATAATTATGTATATTTTTTATGACCAAAAATATGCAAAATTAATTAGAAAAAATAAATAAAAAATTCATAATATATACTCTAAAAGCTTTAGATTTTAGAGTTTTTGATATATCAATAACAATTAGTTTTTATTTTCTTATTATTTTGTTTCATCTATATGTAAGATCTTCTTTTTACTTAACTCTTTTGTCACTATATTCAAATATTTTTTGGTTTTTAACATAATTTAACACTTAGATCATAGTTGATGTTTCTAATGAAAAAATATCTATATCAACTAGAAAAATCTTATATCTAACTGATGTTTTAGTTTTGAAAATACTTGAGAGTAGGGCTTCTTTTAATATTCTCTATTTATCTCCATTTCCAATTTGAGATATGTCTACAACAAAACATAATATCTATAGGGTATTACTTAAGTGACAAGCAACCAAAACAAAGTTCTTATGGTTTTCTAATTCCATATTTCATATATTTATTTTATTTCTGTCTTACAAGTCTCTTATTTAAATGTTTTATATAAATCAAAATCAAAATACTTATATTTTTTTTATTATTTAAAAATTAAAAAACCCAAACCAAACCAAACCAAACCAAACCAAACCATCCTTCTAAGGAAGTGTTAGTTTACTTCTTTTCCCTTGACCATGAGAAACTGTTTCAGCTATTTGGCTATTTATTTTACTGATGGTCTCAATCATGACAAAGTGTTTTATGTTCTTTAAATATTGTTTATTAATGTAACTACTAAAAGGTGTTTTGAAATGTTTTGCCTATTAATGTATACCTACTGAACTAAAAGGTGCAACAGTTGAATCAAAAGTGTTGAAACCGTTTCACTAATGTTATTGCAGGGAAAGGTAGTGTTGCTGCATGATGAAAGAAATAAGTACAAATTTTCACCACCGTCAGCTTGGCCATGGCGAGACTTACGGCTAGATGAGGACAAGGATGACTGGAACAATGTTTTTAATTCAGATGATGGATTTTCTATGTAGGTATGCAGGTATTTGTCAGAAATAAAATGATTGTAAAACATATAAATAATACACAGACAAGCTTACTTGGGAAGAGCCCGCCAACTTCCATGTCCATTTTTCTGAATATACTCAACAAGAGTTTTATCTTCATTAGGGGTCCAGGCCCCTTTTTCAGGCCCAATTTTTCACAGCAAGGGGCTCTACCCATTATTATTTTGTTTCCTTTTTGCCGCACTATCGCAGCAAAAAACTAACTGTATATGCTTGTCTTAAAAAGTGTGCATTTCAGTAGCAGGAAAGGCACTTAAAATGCTCTTAAATGGGCTGTGGTCTCCACAATAGCATATGGAAAAAATTTAATGTAGGAAAAAGGATTGTGATTGCTAATTGAAAGGCAAAGGATTGTTCTGCGTGGTCCATCCAACGATATAATTTTTGTTTTTTTTATTTGACTTCATTCCCCTCCTTTAGATGTTAGATCACATGATGAAATCTGCTAGTGTAACTTTAATCTGTGTCCACTCAAAGTGATACACGTGAATGATTATTATTGCTTTGCACTGACGGGGTGACGAAGTATCTCCAAGTTTACAAATGACTTTATGTCAAATCGACACACAAATGCGGATATAAAGTAGATTTAATGTTTGAATGCATAGGCGGAGTTCAATATGGCCACTTTTAAAAAGATGAAGAGACGCTCAATGTCTCCGTGACCCTGTCATACTATAATGATTGCCGTGTGATATCTTTTAGTTGCAGATTTTGTTAGATTAATGTGTGTGTGTTTTACTAATATTTTTTAATATAATATCGTGTCTTTATGATTTCATGGTTACAAACCAATGAATGATTGTTATGTATATTAGTTTTAGTGGACACGCTAAAGTAGAAGAGAATAAAGAAATAATTTGATTCGAGTGACAATTCATTGTGAAAAAAATAAACAATAAATGAAATTTTATTTGAGTTGACTTAAAGGCAAGTTAAAATATCAAACACATTTATGAATTTTATAGGAGATAATTTACATAAAAAGATTATTTTTTCTATTCCACACCTCATTACTTTAAGATTATGAGATTGAGACATGTGGATGGTCAAGATCAATAGATGTGAATAAAACCATGAACTCTATAGAAATAATATAGAATGAAGACTAAAGTTCAACATATCTATATAGACATTACATAAATACATTCAAAATCATCTGGTACTGTGATATAGGAAGAACATTACATGTGCATCATTTTAAGTGGACATGGTAAATGCAAAAGAAAATGAAGACTCAAAACTTGGTGAGGACACACTACACAAGGTTCAACTGCATAGCCATGTCAAATGTTGACAGAAAATACCATCGAATCTAAGAATACATAAAGAGAAAATTGATAATTGAATGTGTCCACACAGTTCACATTAAGAAGCGATCACAATAATTAATGTTAGAACTCTATAACCTCCTAACCTCAAGACTATAGGGTGTTGACACATGGATAATCGATATTCTTTGAGGTCACTACATTATGTTATTTTGAAATCTTATTACATTCCATGGCATGTGACTACAAGACAATAAGAATAATATGTGTGCATGACTTTGAGTGAACATGACAAATGTAATAAAGAATGAAGAATTAGAACTTGGTGAGGATAAACTACATAATATTCCACCATGTGGCCATGATAGATGTAAAGAGATAATGCATTTGGATCCATATATACATAAAATGGAAAATTAAGTAACACATGGACATTAAGGATTCTTTGAGGTGACTAAGGTTGTGGAATCTCGGAGTAATAAAAATATAGCCTTCAAGTTTTGGAATGTGATTAATAATAAATTTATATGCCACCTTTTATTACTCAACAAAATTGGCGGATAAAATAGATGTGATGCATTCTGCCCTATCAAAATTGAAGTGAAACCCTTGCCTCCTCTCTTCGCTTCCACCACCTTTATTTACCACTACAAACCTTGATTTCTTTGTAAGTGCTATTTGTTTCCCCTGTTTAATGAAAAATTAATAATTTGAGAAGGCTTATTTTTTTGTGTGCCATTTTATTCTATTGTTAATCCAATTGGTTATAGCACTTGTGTTTCACTTCTAGCAGGTGTTAGGATTTACACACATGCATATATTGTAACCCAAACAAAGCATAGATTTTAGCAGAGCCATCTCAATTTGGATATTTGTTCATTCACCATCATTACTTATAAGTGAAGTTTATTATACCACACTAAGGCTATGAGATAAATGGTTTAAAAACTGTCAATATAGCTTGGAATGTTTGTTAAAGATAAACTAATTTTATGGAACTATTTGAACCATTATGTGAATTATTAAACTATAATTTAATTCAATGTAGTTGATCTCTAAATCATTCAAAATGAGTAAATATTTTACAAAAATTAAAGAAATTCTAAGGATAACTTATGTAATAGAACCCTGGCTCCCCTCTTTACTTTCACCTCCACTCTTTGTGACACCAAACCCCTACCTTCTTCATAAGTGTTATTTGCTTCTACCATTTATGAAAATATAATGTTCTATGAAGGATCATTTTTTCATGTTTTATTTGATTTTTTCATTAATCTATTTGGTGATGGCACTAAAATTTCACTTCTTTGAGGTCTCAGGCTTTCCACACATATACATTATTGTAGCTAAGATGAAGTAGAACTTTTAGGAGAGCCATCTTGATTTGCATTGGTGTTCACTTGCTATCATGACTTACATGTGAGTGTTTTTATGCCTCAATAAAGTTATGAGACAAATGGTTTAAAATTTGAATATGTCTTGGAATGTTTTCTAAAAAAAATAAATACTGGTATGACTCAATTAAACTTAGAAACTAACTTCCTAAATTTTTAAGTTCAGACTAAGATTTATTCTGAATTCCCTCAATAAATAATTTTATTAAATATTTTTATAAGTGCCAAAATGGAATAAAAGGTTTTCCATATTTCCAAAATTATTATCTAATTATCTTCTGTTAATCTATCTCTTATGTTTAATCATTTTATAGTAGTAACCTGACGTGAAGTTAAAAACTATGATGTTATTATTAGCACCTGATGGTTCTTTAATGAGAATAAGGTTCCATGATTTCTAACCTAAGTTGTTTATACCTAGACAAAGCTTATAGTGTATGTATTCCATACCTCATTTAGTGAACCCATGAAGCAATGCAAGAAGATCTAACTCTCTCTTACTAATTAGTAATACACCAATAAATTGCATGAATGTAATTCATGCAAATGAACATTTGATTTATTTATATGAATTGATTTCATACAAATATCATATTTTTAGTGAGTGTTTATAAATCTCACTAACCCATTTGATATTCAAGGGGAATTGTGCAAATACATCTTTGTGGGGAATGCATGCATAGCATGGGTTGATGTCTATTAATTGAAGTTTTAATATCCCAATTTTTGTAACCCTTTAACTAAGGGAAATTTCATTATCACCTATTTTTTTGACATTAAAAATAGTTCTACAGTAATCCCTTGCATGGTAATCACATTCCTAGCATTGTACTAACATGTCATACCCTCAAAATAATACAATTAACGAGTAGACATGCTAAGCTATCAATAAATGTTAATTTTAAGTGTTGATGTGGCATGGTTTAGGTAAACACAACTACAAGCATGTAGTTATTTTATGGGCTTGTTGAATGCACTGGTGATAAAAATTTCTTGCTAACTAGAAGGAACAATCAAATTCACCATATAATAAACTATTTTGTAAATAATGTCCACTACTGTAGGATGACTTTGAATGATCTTAGTAGTAATTTAAAACCTTTATAGATTCCATGAACATACTATATTTTTATTTTCCTTCAACATAACACACATTCAAAGGATAATTATTATGAATTGAAACTTTCAACAATTTTTTCATTACTATAGGTTGTTATAATTATATGTGGAATAATAGATATTTGATTCTTCATTGTTAATTTGTCTATCACTACTAATATTTTTTTTTCATCTGAGGTTTTTTAACCTCACTAAGGAAATGAGCCATAGTGTCTTACGATAGATTATTTATTAATTTTCAGAAATCTTCAGTCTTGGTTTGGGGATAATTATTCTATTTTTGGATTTAATTATTTTATTTTAGTAAACATGAATAATATTTTAAGAAGAACCATTTGCATTAATGCAATTAATATAAATATGTTTTTTCTATTATTTTTTTGAATTATTTTATTTCATTAATCATATTTCAATTCAATGTAAAGAAGGTTATGCCAATGTGAATCATAAAATTAATATTAAGATCCAAAAAATGGGATAGTAAAACTTCAGTTAATAGCACTTAGCCCATGTTATGCATACTGTCAAATTGAGGTGAGAAAATATTAACATCTTACCACTCTACATTTAATACCTAATTTTTTGCATTAAAAGATTCCATTCCTATGCTATTTCACACCTACCATTTTGTATATATATATCCCTATAACGTGTAATGTCCATTGTTGTTGAAAGGAAGAATAGATGGAGTGCATTTGCATTTATCTTAAAGTGGCATAATCTCTAAAATATTAATCATGGACTTAATATCCATAATTTCACTAGTGTTTTTAAACATGATTGGTCCTTATATTGTATATGTTATGCCTTAAAATTCTTATTGGCTCTTCATTGTGCATTTTTCCATTGCTACCAACAATAGATTTACACATGAGTTTTTTTAGTTTGTATTCACCTTACATTATCTATTCAAGTCTAATTTTATGCTATGCAAACCATTTATTATGAAAATAATATTATATTATGGTTTTTCAACTTAAATTATTGAGTAATATTATAAAATAGGAACAAACATGTTTATATGTCTCACATTATTCATAACCTTGCTTCTAGTGAATTGAAACATGGATTTATCACTTCTACAGAAGTTTATAGTGATGGAGTGCATGTATGGGCTCATTCATGCCTAAAATTTCATCTTAAATGAAATCATGATTTTTGGATGAACGTAATTCATACATATAAATCAAACTCTTATTTGAAAGAATTTATTCATGAAAGTGATTGTTGTTACAGAATTATGCATGCCATCTATTAACAAGTTAAACTTATATGATCATTAATTTTATTAAGACATAATTACTCATTTTGAATGATTCACATATCAACTACACTAAATTAAAATAATGTCACTATAGATTAATAGGCCTATTGAGGTATCAAATCTTTACTTGTAAGTGTCAATGGCTAAAAAATATAAGGATTAGTCATGTTGAAAAACCCCAGTGCGAATTGAGATGGCTCTCTAAAAATCTATGCTTGATTTAGGCTATCTTATCTTTGTGTTTGTAAATCCTAAGACTTATGTCTAGTTCACTTTTTCCATAGAAGAAAATAGAGAAAAAAAAAAAAAAAAAGCCTAGAATGTTGAAAAACCCCATTCCTTTTAGTCCTTGAATGGTAGATATAAACTCAAGTTTTATCCCTAAACCCTTAAATAAATTGAACTACACATACTGTAGTTTAATAATTCATAGAATGATTCACAAATCAGAATATATATATATATATATATATATATATATATATATATATATATATATATATATATATATATATATATATATATATATATATATATTCCTAGCCATATTCACATTTTCATATTCATATTCAAAAAATTATGCGAATGGTAAGAAAAATTTAAGGATTAATTGTGTTGAAAAACAATAGTAAAAATAGAGATATAAAACATAAAATGATATATTTATACATGAAATTTAAGTGTTAACAATAATATAATATTTTGTATAAAAGTTTAATACTTCATATGAATTAGGGTCAAATGTCAATACACTTAAATTGGGTATAAATATATTTTTAATTAATAAAAATTTCATCCACTTTTAGTAGAAAATATGATTAGGCTTTGGGCATGTGTGTGTGTGTTCATATATATATATATATATATATATATA
>JARHVA010009902.1:217500-249116 GCA_037957365.1 Torreya grandis
TGGCAATGAAAAAAGTAAACAAAAAAAATAAATTGGACTTGATTTGACATAAAGATGAATTAAAATATCCAACCCATTTTTTAATTTGACATGATAAGACTTTTAGATCAAAGATTAATTTTTATACTCCATGACCACATTACATAAATATTTTGGGATTCAAATTCAAGGAATGTCAAGTTCAACAGGTGTGATTAAGTCCATGAATTATATATAAACAATATAATGAATATGGAAGTTAAACAGATCCATAAACATTCAATAAATGTATTTACAAGCTTCATGTACTACAAAACAATAAGAACATGCCCCATGCATCATTTTGATATGACACAATAAATGTAAAATAAAATGAAGACATGTAAATTGGAAAGGACACAATACATAGAATTACACCATGTTATCATGATAGATAGAGATATATAATACTATAAAATCTAATAATATGTAAATAAATAATCAATAATTATATGTGTCCATATGATTCAAATGAGTAAGGGAACATAAGAGTGAAAATTATAACTATATGACCTCATATCCATAATACTACATAATGGTGATATATGGATAATTGAGATTCTTCAAGGTGGCTAGGTAGTGGTATTTTATCCATTATTCCCATTTTGAATATCACTTATTTTATTATATTTCTAATATTTTATAGTATTATGTTTGTTCTTTATTAATTTTTTGAAAATGATCGTAGTGTTATTATTCATTTTTTTTAGTTACAATATGGTGATAAGTCGGGGGTGGATACTTTATAAGGTGACAAACATATGTTCTATTATATCTCTAGTATTTTAAAGTGTTATGTGTGTTGTTTATTAATGTTTTTATTATGATTACATTGCATATTATAAAATATACACATATGAATATAAATTAGAATTTATGTTTTAATGAATTTATAGAGTTCACTAAGGCAACCTTAAGAATAGAAGAGGCACATTATGCCTTTGTGATGTCGTGACCCCAAAAAGATAGCCTCATATTTTATTATGATATCACACCTTTGTTAAAAGTGATATGAGTGTATTATTTACTTTTTTGGATATACTTATGTTATATTTATTTATTGTGCAAGGAAATGTCTCGAAAAAAAATTAAGATTGGATTTTAATTAATCTATAAACGGAAGGACATTTGAAAGCTTGAGGCATTTTGTGACATGTGACCATGAGTCAAAAAGAATATTTCACATGCATGACTTTGAGTGAACACATTAAAGGTAAAATAGAATAATAAATTAGAACTTAGAAAGGACAAAATTCATAGGATTACACTTTTTGGCCAAAATTAATGTAAAGACAAAATACATTCAGATCTAAGTAAACACAAAGGGATAAATAAGTGACATATGGATGGTCGATATTTTTTGAAGTGACTGAGAGAATTGACCCATGGATTAATAAAAGTATAATGAGAAAATTTTTAATATTTTATTAATAATAAAATTATATGGCATCTTTCACTAATTCACAATGTTGACAGATGAACTAAACATGACACATAGTGGCCTTTAAAATTTGAATTAAAATTAACTTGGCTAAATAATATTAATGAAAATTAATATAATTTTACAGTGAAATATATTTTATATGATCCACACATTAAATATTGGGATAATCACATAGTTAATGAATTTAATTACAATATTAAAGGGAAAGAATAATTTTAAAGACTCTGAATTCATGACTTCATGAATTTTTATCTTATTATAACTACCATGTTTTTTTCTCTATTTCTATTATTTTTAAAGTGTTGTGTGCTTTAAGGTTTAAATTCATCCCATTTTTTCTTTTAATATAAAAATATCAAGATAATATTAACATGAGTACATTATTTAATTTTTGGGATTGCTCATAGTATGTTTGTTTAATTTGTATATAGTTCACAGTGAACTAGGATAGAATATAGAAGATTGGACATTATAAATTATCTATTATAACTCAATTTTATTATCAAGTTGCATTGATTGATAAATTGACACTATAAAAAATTTTATATCTTAGTCAAATTAATTGGACACACAATAAACCTATATGTACCTTGTGTAATTATTATATTAGTTTATGGATAAATTCTCATATTCTATTTTTGGATGTTTATTTTATTTCCATATTTACAATGAACAGACCTTAATTCAATTTAAAATTAAATGCATATGTTAATACATCCATGGAGGCCTCTTTTTATCCATATATTTTAAGTGGTGATTTGAACTCTTTGTTATCATGTGACTCCACTCTACATTCTAAGTTTCATTTATTTTTAAAAAAATAACTATATGTTGTTTGCATGTATTACCCTATGTTTAATTAGAAAATTTGATAACATGTGCATGTATTTATTATTTTTAGGAGAAAATGGACACATGAATGAAAATTGGATTCAAAATTTTAATGAATCTATAGAGATCGTGAGGCCAAATTCAAAATAAGAAAGACATTTCTTGTCTTCATGACTTTGTGATCATGTGATTGTTTCCATGTGTTATTTTCTAACATCACAAATTTCATTGAAGATGTGTGTGTTTGTGTTTTTTATTAATTTATTAAGTATTATTAAAACAAATTTACTCATTATGTGTCAAAAAATGGAATGGACATGAAATTATGCAAAATGAAACTAAATATTCAATGTATCTATAGACTATAAGCTGAGATATTTTATGCCTCTATGACTTCTTCTACTCACCATGTGTTTTTTAATATCATATATTTAATTAAATTATTATGTGTGCATTATTAAATTTTAAATATATATCCACAATGTGTTTGTTTGTAATGTAGGAAAATATATGGATGTAAGATAAATATAAAGTGAATTATGAGTTTAATGGATCCTTGGATTTTAAATAAAGCCATTAGCATCTTTTACGACACTTCTAGACCCTCTGACTATGAACCAACAGGAAAATTCCATGTTTTATTCTCTAAATGTTAATGGCAAAGGTGAAAAATAGTGAATACTTGAAATAAAACATCATCACACTATGAAAACTTCACCATGCTTCTCTAACAAATTCAAATATGGAAATTATCCATACATGAGTACATATAAAGTAAAATTTAATATCATATGAATTAACATATAAAATAAATATTACATGGACACTAAAATAAAAGGATACAGATGCAAAACAAATATGTAACATAAAGTAAAATATCTAATGGATCCATAATTTTAATAAAGGCATTTAAAATCTTGGAATCTCTCCATGACTGCATAACCTTGAAACTACAAGCTAATGATATGTGGCCACAAAAATATAAATTCTAAAATGAATTTTGATCTATATAGTTGTAAAATTATAATTTAATGGTTTAGTACATCCATGAATCCCATAGAAAAAGGTGAAAATAAAGTGGAATGTTGCATCTATATGATGTCCATGACTTCAAGACTTTAGGTTGATGACAAGTGGAGGGTCACTATTTTTTGATGAAACAAAGGTCAAAAAATAATATCTGCCTAAATATATAATGAGATTAATTTAATAATGGATTATATATGTTACTCGCCATTAATTGATACTTAATAAAGGATTGAGAAATGAAATATGTGTCATGGAGTGTATTTTATAATAAGAAATAACTGTGTGGATATAAATTTATTAATGGTAAATTTAGTTATAACTAACTCCATCCATAGTAAATCACCATACTCAAGCTTGAAATACTCACAAAACTTTTTAAAATTATGAAAAATTTAAGGTGAATACTTCTGAAAAAAATTCACCAAATTTTCATCAAGATTCACATAATTTACTCATATTAGAACTTTACTTGTGGATTTTGAACATCAAATCTCAATGACTATGTCATAGATAAATGTTTTCATAGAGAAAATTATTTCCTTATACATAGATTCCAACATAAGATAATTATACAAAATATATAATAACGTGAGTACTATAGATAATTTTAGATAGTTTCTAAATAATTTATTAGTTGCATTCAAAGGACAAGTGGCCTCTCCAAGTATTATGAATAGTTTACAAAAAAATTATTTTGTCACACATGTAATGAAAATAATATTAAATTTAGCCATTTCAATGGACTAAAATTATTGAAAAAAATAAAAGACTTAGATGTAAATCTATTGGTAATCTTGTTCATTTTATGATCAGTATGAAACTACAACCATAATCTACATATCACTTCCAAACATTAAAAATGAAATAGGGTAAATATTATATTTTTGTCACCATCAAGAAATGGAAGAGGAATTTCACCATAAACTTGGTTTCCTAATTTAAACAATGAGAAGTGAAATAATAGGTAAAATCATAATTTAATAATAATAATAAGTAATTATTGTAGGGCCCATTCAGGTCAATTTAATTTTTGAAACTAATTGTCTTAGGTTCAAGTCCCATTATATTGAGAACCCATAATTGATTAGCCTAAAAACTTGTTCTTCTTAAATTCTAAATTTAAATCCTTAAATAAATATAAAAAATATTATTGATAATAGTACACAATATGTGGTACAAACCTTTGACATATTCAGTTAAATAACACATTTAACTCATAACAAGTGAATAATTTATCATCAATTTGAGAATTTTAATAATTATTATAGTGAATGATGTTGATGATAGTCAAGTGAATATGAATAGTATATCCTTCTTTCAAGATTTTGCTTTTAAAATTTACTCTAGTATGCCACAATTATTAATGTTATTAATGATGGCTTGCTATTAAATTATTTATCACATAGGTAATCATTTTTTAAAAATAAATTAAAATAAATTATCTATGAAGACTAACTGTAAACCTAGTTAATTTTTTGAAACTTTACGTCCTTCGAACTTGAGTTGGCATTCGGTCAAACAACTTATGGTCAATATGTTCCCTTGGAAATCATTTTTGTAATTTATTAAATACTTACCATACATCATGCCCTCTTGTCACTACAGTTTTAAAATTATCTATTGGTACTCTTTAAATCCTTTCGACTGGGGCATTTTTATTTATTTTTTTAATCTTATAATGTGGCTTGGTTCTAAATTTTCTTTAGACGATTTGAATTGCAGATGGATTCTTGGAAAAACCATCTTTTTGTTTTGATAAAGTTCAAGGAAATTATGTTAACGAATTTCAATATTTAAAAAATCATATATATCATCCATAACAACATAGTTTATTTGGAACATTATTCTAAACAAAACATTATAGTAACGTTAGTTTTGATAAACATTACAATATCAATCTTTTTCATACCATATAGATGAGATGCATTTCCATACATAATTTTAGCTTCATCGACATTTATGGGATCTTTGGGTTGATAAATAATTTATTTGGATAATTTTTTTACATATTTCTATGAAACAAAAATATAAATAACATTAAAAAAAAAAATTATGACATGGAAATAAGTAAGGTATAAAACAATCAGGTTAGTTGTGTTGACCAAATTTGGACCCCTATAGGTAAAAAACTTGGTTTCTTATATGTTTTACAATTATAATAATCTTTAATAAGGTATTTTATAATAATTTTTATGTTATTTAATTCCTTTTTAGCCTTAGTCATTGTGTAATAAGTTTATTTATCATTTTGGATCATTTAATGTGCTTTTATGGGTCATAAATGCAAATGACATGGTTTCCAAAGTTTCCAAGTCTCTTATTTTTCTTCAAAAGTTCAAAGGGGTGATATTCCCTGGCAATAATGTTAGTTAAATCATAATATTTCAGGTTATCTAATTGAAGATCAAGCAATCAACTAAAATAGGTATGTTTGGTACTTATACGACTAATGAGGGAGGGTGACACATGGGATAAGGTAATGTAACATATATTAATATTCATAACATTAATTTACATGATTTAAATTATCTATAAGTTCAATTTTTAGTCTAAAACCATTCGACTCCTTTACCTTTCTAGACACATAAAAGTGACTGGTAGGTTTGTGCTTAGTACGGATAGTTAAAGAGGTTTTAGGTCAAATAGTTTTGGGATGTAGTATTACACTCAGAGATATTTATTTACATAGAAATATTGAAAGTATTGGTCAACCATGCTTTTTTTACCATCCTTTACAAGTTGACTATGTTCTTCTACTCATTATTTCCTTCAATCTATAGGTTTTGATCCATTTTGGACAATTTCAAATGAACTAGTTAGTAATGTTGAATCCAAAGGATTTTGGATATATTTTTATATTATCTTAGTGTTTATTTTCATGTTTCATGATGTTTTGATGAGAAATTTGTCTCATGTTGCAGGAATGTGTCACCATTATGTAGTTGTAGTCAATTTCTTCCTTATTGTAGAATGTTGGTATTCTAAAAATGTCTCGTGTGAATAATATATGGATTTAAATAGGTATAAAATATATATTATCAGTTATTCCATGTTTTTTTTTCATCATATCATGATTTGGTAAACTTCCCATCTTATCATTCCCCGTAGTCCACTCTTCAATCTTTTTGAATTGCAATCACATGTATGGAGCTTGTTTAGCTTGTTCATGAAATGGTAATTAAGGTGTATCAATTGTCCATGTAATTAATAACTAGACAGAGTTAATTTGGATGTTTGGGTAAGTGCAAGACTGGTTACAAGTTCATTCATCACACCACACTATCATGAAATAGCCTTGTCTACTTTGTTCCAGATGTTTGTAAGATTTTTTCACATTGGGATAAATGTTTTCCACCTTTCCTTAATACCTCATTAATTAAAATAATGTATTTGAGGGATTAAAAATGAGTTTTATCATCCTATAAGGCCTTTCATCCATACATATTGCTTCATTTCATGTTCATTGCCTACATACAATAAATGCACACCTACAAGATTTCTTCTTTATCACATCATTTTCAAGGTGAAGAATTTGGGAAATGTTTTAATATTTAATATTTTTAAAAGGTTCATTTGAATACTTGATGAGAGCATAAAATTTCATAAACATGAGTATCTTGTATACTACTCAAGTCAACTTTACTACCTGTGTGTGAGATTGACCACCTACAGGTGGTACCTCAAAGCTAATAAGGCATTTGAATGGGAAATTTAGAACATGGTAAGGTCATTTTCAAATCATAATATGTGGAGAATTCATAACAAATCTATGTAAAGTGTTATGGTGGTAAAAAAGTATGATAATATTTTCTAAATATGATGACTATAGTTTTAGGGAAACTTTCTTTAAAATTTGAAAATAGAGGTCTAATGGCTTGTTTTGAATATCTTATAGTAAGGTCAACAAGAGTTATGGAGCATATATCTAGGTGAATCTCATATCCTCTATCATGGAGAATAACTATTCCAAGGATTAAGCCAGGAATATTTATGGAGCCTAACTATTTTGAGCCTCAAATTTGCCTACAAAAACATTGAAACCCTACATTTTTATCTATAGGTTTTGAGGTTTAAATGACTTTGACATTATATGGTTGAAAACAAAACATTATCTAATGGATAAAATTGTTAAATTTATTGAAAATTTTGTAAATATGTATGAGGATCACTATTACTATGTTTATGCATAGTTTTTCAATCTCATGGACACCTCTATGTGTCCCTCAATAGGAAAATGAGCACCTATAGTAGAATAGGTAGATAGTAACCCAGGCAAGGTGTTTTGAAGGTGTTTTTATACATATAAGGTGATAATAGGTATGATTATATGATTTATTACACCATGTATAAAATGAGAGTATTTTTATTCCATTACCAAGCTCAATTACATCTCACACACACCTACAATGATTAAAAAAGGTAGGGTTTCACAGTTAGGGTAGGGTGAACTCAGTTTGATAGTTTCAAATTGCATATGAACGGTACACTTAGAGTGAAAGGTAAAATTAGAGTTAACATGATGAAATATACTATGAATACCTTAATTATATACATTATTACCTCCATTAAGTCTTTTCAATGTGAGATAATATTATCCAAACCTTTTAAGACCTTGTATTCACCTATAGTTGAGTGTGCAGTCTTGAACATGAATTGAGAGTAAGGAGATGAACACTATTTCAAAGAGGAAGATGGTTTGAAAAAAAATTAAATGTTTAATGATAAAAATACTAAAAAATTTCAAAATCTTCAAGACCCCTTTCAATTTGACCATCTATTCTTCCTATTAGCCCAAAGGTAGTAGTGTGTATAGTTGCACTACGAAACCCATGTTGCTTAATGGGTAAGAATGAGGAATCTAAGGGAGAAAAGAATTTTTTAATGAATTTAAAGATTATTTAGCATGAATTTTATGTGGATAAATTTTTTAATAAACCTAATCATCTTTTGTTATTACTTAGAGGTCATTCTTAGGTGGGAGTGAAAAATGCAAGAAAACAATCCTTTTGGAGGCCTTTTTGGGCAAATTGAGTTGGTTAGGTACCCAAATGGATGATTTTAGCTTATCTATTTCATTAAATTTTAATAAATAACTCATAAAAATCTTAAAATCCTCAATTTTCATTGGGTAATAGGGATATACCTCACTATTTTGTCTCAGAGGTCAACTAGTCAAGAAAAATTAGGGTTTGGCAAAACGAGCAAAATAAGCCAAAAGGGTTAAGCAACTTGATGGAAATATTTGGTAACATAAAGAAATATATTTTTAAGTTTATTAAATTTAAATATGTTATATAAATCACTATGTAATTATAAAACTTATCAATGATCATAACACCATTGCAAATAGTCAAACTAGAAAAGCTCTAATTAGGCCTAGTTGGTCAACGAGAGGAAGAGATTAAAAGGAGTGTTTTAAGGGTTGTATAATTATTTAGGAATATAAATAAAATAAAATAATAAATTATATAACTTATTCAAAATTATTAAACTAGTTATAATAGTCGAAACCTACAAAGGTTACAATCAAGCCTATTAGGCATGTTTAGGTCTAAAGACCAAATGTGAGACCAATGTCACTTTAAGCATTAAATATGGATTTAAATTGAATAAAACATGTTTATAATGTTATAAAATATATTTTAAATATATTTATTTTTATAAAAAGTATAATAAGTTCATTTTTAGGCTTAAAAACCATGGTATGGCGTATTCAAATGGAGAAACAAACTTGATAGGCTAATTTTAAATACTCGCATCTTTCATGAAACTATGAAAGGATAAAAAATGATTTTATAGGTGTTATAAAGGCTCCTAAAGATCATTATTTTTGAATTTTTTTTCAATTTCAACATAATTTTTTATGAGAAATGCTTAAGAGGGTAAAATAAGATAAAACCCTCATAAACCCTTAGTCTAGACCTGAGGAAGGAAATGAAGGAGATAGTGCATCCAAATGGACCATTTTGAACATAAAAGAAATTGAAGGTTGTATATTACTCTCTCATTATCCTCATAAATTCTATTGGACTTTATGGAATTATACGGGTAGGGTATAAAATTGGGTATTCTTGATTATTTTCTATGTTTTGTAGATTCTAGAAGGATTTTAAGGATGAAATAAATTTGGGGAGGAACAGATAGAATTTTAATAACTGACTATGGTCATGTAATTCCATATAAAAACTCTTAAGTATTCAAATAATAGCTCTCATCTCAACTAATCAAAACTAGCATAGTGAACATAATGGTGAGAAGTGTTAAAACTTTAAATGGATATTTTTTTTTAAGGTGTGTCTGATGCCTCTAAGGACATGGAGGATATTTAAAAGTTTCATCCACTAATTTTTATTAATTTTAATGTAAAATTGATTCTTTTTTGAATCCAAGTGTGCAAGGTGTGTAGAAGAGGAGTTCTCTTAGATTGTAAATGGTGATGGCTCATCTCTAGAAGATTGTAGATGACTAGGACTAAAACCAATGCATGGAAAGGCATGTCTAAAATCCATCCCTATAATTATAATCATCAGACCTATCCCAAATAAGTTTTTTAATGTTCAAATTGAGGTGAATAATAAAGGCAATTTTCTAAGCCAACACAAGGAGTTTCATGCCACTTTTGATGAGTTTCATGACTTATGTGGACATTTTTACTTCTTTAAATTTCATGGTTTATTTTTATTGACAAATTTTTATCATGCACATGTAACCTATTTTCTCATATTTATAGGTGTCCAAGTTACCTTTTAACTTCCCTTGTCTCACCCCTCTCCAAAATACTATAAGTAGTAACTATTTTGAGCATCCTCCGTTAGTTAATGGTCGAACCTTGTCTAATTTTTTATATTAATTAATATTTAATTGATAAAATTTTGAATTTTACTAATTAAATTTTTTACAATTTATTTTTGTTACAATCTTGTTCATCTGGTATAGTAGAAGATGATTTTTTCTAGCATGTTATCCTTGATTGTTCACCATGTGTGTAGAAGAGTAATTGTTATAGTTATTTATTAGTGTTCCATTTTAATGTATAAGTGTTTTATAAGTGGTGTATTATTTTATTCTTCAAAGGATAATTCGTCATCCGTCCTAAACATCAATATTCCTCTTCAACTAAACAATTGAAACATTGATGTAACAATCTGTCTTGAGTTGTGAGTTTTATGTGAAACAAGTTTTGATTTTTTATAACTAGTATAAGTTCAATAAATAGGAGGAAATTATGTATTGGTGCATCACCTATTATATTTTTGTGTTTGTCTTATTACCATTTTCATACAAAGTTGATAAGTGAAAGAGTGTTTCAAAGAATGCATCAAATGAACTATCTCTTGTATAGATTCATCTCACCAAGTTTATTAGCCACAACAAGTAAGATGCTTCCATTGTGCCACTTGGATGAGGAGAGATGAGAAATATATTAAAGGGATGAAAATCCAAGTGACAATAGTTTTTGGCATTCCTGGTAAGAATCTAAGTCCTAGAAGATTGTTCAATAGTGGTCCTGGTCTTCGCATATTTGTAGTCACAAGAATATCTACATTCAATACCTGGAAACTCTAATAACTTTTCAAATCTTTGGTTTTTTATCATTCCTTAATTTCCATGCCCAAGATGACCACAAGGTTTTCTACTAAAGGTATACCTTTTGATTTTGTAGAATTACCTTTGTATTCTGTCAAAAGAATTTGATTTTTAAATACTCATCCTTATTCAAGGGAGTTGGTTTTTAAAAAGTCTAGGTTTATACTTATTTCAACCAATAATACACATATCCTAAATTCTAATATGGCTATAAGCCTTCCTTTTTTAGCCTTTACCGTATCATCTCCTTTCAATCTTTCCCAATATGACCAAATTCCTAGAGCAACCCTTAAGATTGTTCCATATTTTACTGGAGGTCCCATTACTCCCATTAAACATATTATAAACATGGAAATTTTTTTAGACATCAATAATATCACTCAAGATAATGTGGCTATCAGTCTATTTTCATTGTCTTTTAAATGTAAATCTTTACATTGGTGTCAAACTCTATCTAAAAATTCCATTGCTTCATGGGATGAACTAGGAAATATATTGTCTAAGGGGTTTGAAGAGAAAAGTGATTATTTGTATCTAGATAAGCAATTGACTACTATAAAGAGGGATCCTCAAGAGTTCATGCAAGATTTTAACTCTAGATTTCAAAATACATGGAATATAATCCCAACCCTTGTGAGACCTACTCCAAATTATGCCTTCTTGTACTACCTAAAAGCATTGAATATTGATGTATCCATGATGATCCAATCCATGGGTGGAAATACACTACATGTTACCTATAAGATAACTATTAATTCTATCTCTTTTTCAAGTAGGGATTATTTCTCATAGACCACTAATTCCATTATTCCTTTATATGTAGCCTCCTAGTAAAGTTGCATTACCCACCTTGGATCCTTTGCCTAATAGGCAAGAAAAATCCACCTTTTCCCCTACCAATGAGATTCATGAATTCAAGATTTTTATTAAAATTATTATTAATGAAGTTTATTTTATAGTTTGGACAAGCAAGTAGGCCTTCTTTTCAAGGTAATGCTCAAGGACAAGGTCAAATCACTCAAGCTACACCTTACCTAAGTTTCAATTCCAATGCCCCATAATACTCTAAAAATATTTTTCCTACTCAAACAATCTTTGTTAAATAACAACAATGATATCCTTGCTCTGACCAAAATCAAGGCCAAGTTACATATGCCAATGAAATACCTAGTCAATCCATGACAATGCAAGGTAGTCAAGTACCTCATGTTTCAAATTTTGAGATTCTAATACAAAATTAAATGGAAAATGGATAAGTAAAATCTTATTCTACTCTTATAAATCACTTTGAAGGGGAATTTTTTGCCATGAATCATTTGGGAAGTTTAAACAATGAGAATATTAGTGTGTCCTATAAAACTAGATCTAGAAATAGGGTTGTTTAAGAGACACAAGGGGAAAACAAAGGACCTATTTTGACTCGTAAATCACCTCCAAAATTAGGTACGTCTAACTCATCTTCTAAGGTGAAATAAAATCAATATTTTTTGAATGCAAGGGTAGCTCCTACACAACCATCTTCACATGTTACACCATAAGGTTTTAGTGCTTCCAAATATAAATTCAAGATGAATAATCCTTATATCAATGTTTTGGATCAAATGAAGAAGTTAAACATGAATATTTCATTATGGGATACATTGAAAATACTATGAGAAAATTATATGCTCTAAAAAGAATTGTTTAGACTAGGTAAATAAGTTAGATTAGTTAGGATTGAAAATGTTATCTTGGTGAATGGAACTCAACCCATTAATGGACAAGTGAATAAAAATGATTATACTCCTCATTTTTATCTATCATTTATCATTGTTTATTTATTAGTTCATAATTACATCATAGATAATGGGGCTATTACCTCAATTATGCCAAAGTCAATCGCAGATAAACTATGCCTCAAGTATGAATCAATGGCTAAAGGAGTTTTACAATTGTATCAGTCACTTGCAAGGACATTGTGAGTATTCAAGGATTTTTATTTGATTTTACATGCTTGTATTAATTTTTCCATCCCTCATTATGTGGTTGTTTTAGATTTAGATCCATACTTTGCTCTTTTTTGTCAAGAGAATTTACAACCAAGATAGGTGGGTACTTGGTAGCGAATTGGTCATATATAGTTATTAGGATAAAGTATGGTATTAAGGTATATATTGAATTAGAGGATACTCATAAAAATAATTTATATCCCTACATGCTTAAGGTTTCAAATGTCAATTATGATATTCTTGATGAGGAGGAGCTTCACATGGATCAATCCCCAACCTCTTCTCTTGAAGGAGTTTTTTATTTGTATCTAGATGAATGGGGAGTTGAGTATTATGAACATGATCCTTAAAAATTCATAAAATAATCTACTCTTGGATTGTATTTCCTTCATGAATAAGGTATTTCATGCCAAATTTTATGAAGCCAAATGAGAGTATGGGTGGTTTGTGGCAACTATTCTTTGAAAGATCAAGAAGCAAGGTTGGATCAGGTGGTGGGGAAATATTGGTTTATCCATCCAAGGAAAGGTTTTGATCTATCTTAAGATTTCACTTTAGTTTTATTTTTAATGTGCCATAATATGAGTCCCTCATTCATGTTGTTAAGTGGGTTAGGAAGAGAGGTTTGAAAGAGTTAAAAGTTTTTGCTGATAGTGACTTGGTTGTGAATCAAGTAAGAGGCCATAATATGAATAATAACTCATTACATAAGTTCTATAATCATAGAGTATGGGATATTATGGAAGATTTATAAGCCTTAAAAATTCCATCTATACCAAGATAGGATAACAAACATGGTAATAAGTTGGCAGTAATTGGAGCTCAATTTGATGTTCCAAAGGGGATAAAATAGGATAAGAACCAACCTCATCCCAAAGTGATTGTAAGGCCCTCTATACTTGATAATGTCACTAATTGGTAACTCTTTTGTAGTGACCAACAAATAAATATTTTTCTACAAGAGGAGGCTGATTTTTCTTCAAAGAATCAATCCAAACTACAACACCAATATGGAGGGTAGATTGTATAATCGAACACAAACAAGCTCCCTAAGTGCTTAGTAATACTTGAGAGTATCTTCAATGATGATGACCATTTTAATAAGGAAAAGGTAATAATTTATAATAATTAATAAAACTATGAGAGAGTACAAATATTCAAGGATATGTTGCTTGCTCTTGGAAAGGTATGTACTAGAGAAGAAAGATATGCTTTCATTGAGTTATGAAAGGAATTTTCTGATGTCTTTGTATGGGAGGATAGTGAATTTAAATGTTTTGATCCAAACTTATATCAACCTACCATATATATATATATATATATATATATATATATATATATATATATATATATATATATATATATGAGAATGTTAATCCTATGAAGTAAAGGCAAAGGCCAATAAATCCTAAGATTGAGTCTCTTATGAGAAAAGAGCTTACAAAGTTGATTGAGTCTAAGATCATTTTTCCTATTAAGCATTCTTCTTGGTTTGCAAACTTAGTTTCAGTGAGGAAAAAGAATGGGTAAATCAGGTTATGTGTTGACTTTAGAGATTCAAATAGTGTCTCTTTAAAGGACCATTATCCTCTTCCTTCCATGAAGAATATTTTTCAAGTTGTGGTATGTAGTGAAAGGTTCTCACTCCTTGATGGATACTCAAGGTATAATCAGATTTTGGTAAAGGAAAGTGACCAATATAGGATAATATTTAATATAAAACGGGGTACATATGCTTATATGAAAATGTATTTTGGTTTGCCTAATAGTAGAGCAAAATTTTAACATGAAATGATATGGCTTTTCAAGGTCTAATAAATGATATAGTGTTGGTGTATCTTGATGATATCATAGTTTGCTCTAAGGATACAAAGTACCATTTGAATCAACTTAAGAATACTTTTGAGATATGTAGATATGTTGGAATCTCTCATAACACAAATAAGTATGTGTTTGTTGTACATGAATGCAAAATTTTAGGACACATGGTCTCAAAGAAAGCTTTATCCATAGATCCTAAAAGGTGAGTGCAATCTAGGAATTGAATTTACCCAAAAATAAGAAAGGTTTGAAATGTTTCCTTGGAGAAATAAATTCAATAAGGAGGTTTATTACTTATTTTTATAACTTAATCAAGCCTAGAACCTATATGCTAAGGAAATATAAAGTGTTTATTTGGACAAGAAGAAGGAAAGAGAATTTTGAAGAGATCAAGCAAGCTATTGATCAATCCCAAACTCTTTCAAGTCCTAATTTCTCAAAGGATTTCAACTTATATACATTTGGAAATGTATAATTAAAATCTACCATGCTCACTCAATCAAATTAAGAAACCTTGGAGCAACCTATTGCCTTCTTTAGTCAAGGATTGGAAGGCTATGAGGTAAGGTACACTAATGTAGAAAGGAAAGTACATTTAGTTGTTATAAATATAAATAAGTTTAGGCACACATTTTATAAAAATAAGCTTCATATATTTTTACCTCATCCTAGTGTCAAATATTTCCTTTTGAGTAGAGATTTAAATTAAAAAAGGGCAGGTTGGATTACAAAATTGATGGAATATGATGTAGAAATCAAGACAACCAAGCTAGTATAAGGGAAGAGATTATGTGAGAACCTTAATTTAGATTTGAAGCAACAAAAATATGTTTTTTATCACTTCATGATGATTATATGATAGGTACATCTTCATCAATGAGGATTTAGACACAAAAAATGATCCATTTTCTTCAAATCAATGAGTATCCATAAGGCCTAAATAGAGACATAAGAAAGTACTTCAGATTACAATCTATTCATTTTGTACTTATTTATGGTGTATTGTTTAGGAAATCCTTCTCAGGTGCACTATTGAGATGTGTTGAATCAGATTAGGTTGAGAAGAAATTGTTTGAGTTTCATGATGGATCAGTTGGTGGTCACTTTACTCCAAGAACCATAGATACTAATATTATGAGGACTGGATATTTTTGGCCTTTTTTTTCAAAGACTCCCTTAATGGTAATAAAAATATTTTGGCCTTTCCTCTTAATCCAATTCAATTAGATGAACATTTTATGCAATGGGGTCTAGATTTCATAGGCCTAATCAATTCACCTTCTAGTGTTAGTCATAAGTGGGTGTTGATTGCTACAGAATACTTTACAAGATGGGTGGAGGATGTAGCTCTTGAGGAAGAAAATTAAATTTCAATTTTAGAATTCTATGAAGGCATAATGACAAGTATTGGGGCTCATTCAACAATAATTTTAGACAATGCATCAGCTTTCTTTGAAATGAAGATAAGTGAGTGGGCTTTGAAACATGGTATTTATCTTAGTACTTCCTCCAACTATTATCTACAATGGAATGGAATAGTTTATTCCAATAATAAGAATCTAATCAACATCATCAAGATGATAATGGATGAAAAATAGAGAACTTGACATTCCATGTTGAAGATATCTCTTTGGGTTGATAGGATCAACTCCAAAAGAGCCATTGGAAACTCAGTGTATATACTTGTTTATGGGAGAGAAGCTAAACTGCCTATTTCACTTGATTTTCCAGCATTAGATGTCACTTATGAACTAGAGTTGATGGAAAATGAAAGCATGTAGGTCAAGTTATGTGAGTTTATGGATCTTAAATAAATAAGGGATAAAGTTATGCAAACTATGAGGGTTCATCAATATCAAACAAAGAGATAATTTGATAATAAATCCATGCCAAGAAACTTCCAAGAGGGGGACATTTTTCTAAAGTGGGATGAAGATAGGGATAATCCTAGAAAACACACAAAATTTGATACTTTGTGGAGTTGCCCTTATGTCATCACTCAATGCAAGCAAAATAATACTTTTTAACTCTCAAATTTTGATGGAGAGGATCTTCATATCCCAGTCAATGGGATATATCTTAAACATTACTTCTAAGGTTCTCCTCTTTCCTTATACATATCTGATATTTTTCTTGTTTTCCCTATGTTCTTATGCACATGTGTGAACCTTGTTGATGTCTTGCTTTATCTTATGTCTACTTGGTGTGGTGTGGTTGTTTTATTTGTATTTTAGGCAATCCCTTTCTAGTTGTATTTAATAATTCATTGACTCCCTTGGGCCATGGATTGATAAGGCTACTATTCTTTAGTATAGAAGGCATACTACCCTTATAAGTCACCATTTTGTTGATCAAATTTGACCTTTAGGTCAAATTTGGACCCCTTATAGGTAAAAAAAACTTTTTAAAGATGTTTTATGGGTATAATACTTTTTAATATGGTATGTTATAACCCTTTTAATTTTATTTAATGCCTTTTTAGCCTTAGTCATGGTCTAATAAGTTTATTTGTCATTTTGGGTAATTTAATGGGATTTTAGGGGTCATAAATACAAGTGGCATGGTTTATAAGGTGTCCAAGTGTCATATTTACCTTTAAAACATATAAGAGGTTATATTCCATATCAATAATGTCAATTCAATAAGAATATTGTAGGTTATCTAACTAAAGATCAAGTAATCAAATGAAAAATGTGAGTTTCACACTTATATAGCCCATGAGGGAGGGTGACATGTGGGAGAAGGTCATGTAATTTATCTTCATGTTTATTAGGTTCATTTCCATGATTTAAATTCTCTTGAAGTTCCATTCTTAAGATAAAACTATTATGCTCCTTCTTTGCCTTTTTAGACACGTAGAAGTGACCAACAAGTTTGTGCTTAGTACTAACATTTGAAGAGGTTTTAGATCAAAAAATAGTGAGAGGTTTTACCAAACTCAAATAGATTAATTTCCATAATAGTATTTCAATTATTGGTCAGCCATACTTTATGAACCATCCTTTACAAGTTGACTATGTTTTTTTCTTCACTATTTCCTGCACCTATGGGTTTTGGTCCATTTTGGACAAGTTCATACGATCCAATTGGTGATGTTGAATAAAAAGGATTTTGTCTCTCTTTTAATATTATATACATATTTATTTTCATGTTTCATGATGTTTTGATGATAAATTTATCTCATGTTGTAGGAAGGTGTCACCATTATGTGTTGTAGTCCATTTCTTCCTTGTTGTAGAATATTGGTATTCTAAAGAGGTCTCATGTGAATATGATATGATTTTTAATAGGTATCAATTCTATATGATCACTTACTTCCATGTTTGGTTTCATAATATCATGCTTTGGGCAACTTCCCATCTTGTCATTCCCCATACTCAACTTTTCAATCTTTCCCACATGTAGTCACATGTATGGAGCTTGTTTAACTTGTTAATGAAATGGTAATGAAGGTGTATACACTTTAAAAGTCATTAATAGATTTAGATATTTCATTTTAATTTTTTTTTAAGTGAAATACTAGATATAAGTTCATTCATCACACCAAATAGTCATGAAATACCCTTGTCTGCTTTGTTCCAGATGTTTGCAAGAGTTTTAGAATAAATGTTTTACGACTTGCCTTCATTATTATTTTCTTAAAATTATGCCTTTAATCCATACATATTGCTTCATTTCATGTTCACTACCTACATACAACAAATGCACACCTACAAGATTCCTTCTTGATAATGTCATGTTGAAGGCGACAAATTTTGGAGATGTCTCAATATTTAATATTTTTAAAATTTTAATTTGAATACTTTATGAGATAATAAAGGTTAATAAACATGATTATATTATATAATTATCAAGACCACTTTACTACATATGTGTTAGAATGGCCACTTATAGGTGGTACCTCAGAGCTATGAAGGGCTTTGAATGGGAAATTTAGAACATGGTAAGGTCCTTTTCAAATCATAATATGTGTTGGTGTCATAAAATAACTATGTAATGTGTTAAGTTGGTAAATTATTATGATAATATTTTATTAAGATGATGACTAAAGGTTTAGGGAAACTTTCCCTAAAATGTGAAAACAGAGGGCCAAGGGCTTGTTTTGAATATCTTATAGTAAGGTAAAAAAGAGTTTTGGAGAATATAAATAAGTGAACATTGAATCATATATCATGGAGAATAACTATTCAAAGGAAGAAGCCAATAATATTTATGGATCGTAATTGTTTGGAGCCTCAATGTTGACAAAAACATTGAAACCCTACATTTTTATCTACAAGTTTTGAGGTTTTAATGATTTTGACATCCTAAGGTTGAGAACAAATCATTATCTCATGGATAGGATGGTTCCATTGATTAAATAGTTTTAAAATATGCATGATCATCACTATTAGTATGTGTATTCATAGTTTTCCAATATCGTGGACATCTCTAGGTGTCCCTCTATAGAAAAATGAGTGTGTAAAGTAAAACAAGCAGATAACGACCTAGTCAAGGTGTTTTGATGGTATTTTAGACCATACAAGGTGATAATATGGGTAGATGATTTATGACCCAAGTTATAAAATTATTATCTCTCCATACCATTACCAAGTTCAATTTCATCTCACACACACCTATAGTAATAAAAAATGTAGTGTTTCATAGTAAGGGTAGGGAGAACTTAGTTTGAGTTATTCAAAGTACATATAAAGGGTACAAGTATAATTAACATGATTAAATATATAATTAATACCTTCATTATATCCGTTACGACCTCCATTAACTCTTTTCAATGTGAAATAATATTACCGATACCTTTTAAGGCCTTGTATGCACCTACAGTTGAGTGTGTAGTCTTGAGCAAGAATTGAGAGTAAAGAGATGAACATGCTTTGGAAGAGGAAGAAGGTTTGAAAAAAATTGAAATTTTTCATGATAAATTAATAAAAAAAATTAAAAATCTCAAATAATCCTTTAAATTTGACCATCTATTCTTCTTATTAGCCTAAAGGTAGCAGTCCATACAGTTGCACTAAGAAACCCATATTGCTCAATGGATAAGAATGATAAATATAAGGGATAAAATAATTTTATTTATGAATTTAAATATTATTTATCATCAATTATATGTGTATAAATTTTTTAATAAACCTAAACATCTTGGAAGTAGCATTCAGAGGTCATTCTTAGGTGGAAGTGGAAAATGCAAGAAAACAATCCTTTTAGAGGCCTTTTTTGGGTATTTGAGTTGGTTAGGTGCCTAAATAGATGATTTTAACTTATAAATTTGGTAAAAAAATTTATAATGGCGTTATAAAAGTCATAAAATATTCACTTTTGATTGGGTAAGAGGGATATACCTCACTATTTTGTCTCAAAGGTTAGCCAGTCAAGAAAAATCAAGGTTTGGTAAAACAAGCAAATGAAGATGAAAAGGTTAAGGAACTTGATAGGAAACATAAAAAACAATTTTTTGGTGTATAAAAAGTAAATAAGTTATATTAATCACTATTTAAACCTCATAATTCTCAAAATGATCAAAACACCCTTGCACATAGTCCAACTAGACAAGCTCCAATTAGGCCTAGTTGGTGAATGAAAGGAAGAGATGAGGAGTGTTGGAAGGGTTGTATGATGATTTGAAAAAATTAATGAAATAAAATAAAAAAATTATATACCTTATTAAAATTTATTAAACTAATCATAATATTCCAAACACACAAATGTTACAATCAGGCATATTAGGCATGTTTAGGTCTAAAGACCTAATGTGAGACGAATGTCACTTTTAGCCCTAAGAATAGATTTAAATGGAATAAAACATGTTTATAAGGCTATAAAATATATGTTAAATATTTTTTTCTATAAAAATCATAATAAATTAATTTTTAGGCTTAAGAACCATGTTATGGACTATTCAAATGGAGAAACAAGCTCGATCGGCTAATTTTGAATATACACATATTTCATGAAACTATGCATGGATTACAAAGGAGGTTTATATATATTATAAAGGGTCCTAAATATCATTATTATATAATTTTTTTGAAATTTTAACATCAAGTTTTATGAATGATGTTTAAGAGGGTTAAACGTGCTAAAACCCTCCTAAACCCTTAGTCTAGACCCAAGGAAGGAAATGAAGGATATAATGCATGAAAATAGACCATTTTGACCATAAGAGAGATTAAAGGTTTTATAAAAGTCTCTCATTATCTTCCCCATCCTATTGTACTTTATGGAATTGTATGGGCAGGGTATAAAATAGGGTACTTTTAACTATTTTATGTCTATTGTAATTTCTATACAGATTCTAAAGATGAAATCAAGTTTGGTAGGAAGATATATAATTTTAATAACTAACTATGGTAATTTAATGACTTAAAAATACTTCCAAGTGTTCAAACAATAGCTCTCATCTTAGCTAGTCAAAACTAGCATAGTGAACATAATGGTGAGAAGTGTAAAAACTTTAAATATATGTCTTTTTAAGGTGTGACTAGTGACTCTAGGGTAATGGAGGGTATTTAAAACTATAATGCACTCCCTTTATGAATTTTCATGTAAAATTGATGCCTTTTGGAATCCAAGTGTGTAAGGTGTATGGAAGAGGAGTTTTCTTATACTACAAATGGTGATGGCTTATCTCCATAAGATTCTACATGACCAAGAATAAAACCAATGCATGGAGAGGCATGTCTAAAATTATTCCATCTCATTCCAATTTATATACCTTTCCAATATGTGATTTGGGATGTTCAAATAGAGGTGAATAATGAAGGTAGTTTTTTTGAGCCAACATAAGGAGTTTCATGCCATTTTTCATGAGTTTCATGACTTTTATGGACTCTTTTACTTCATAAATTTGCATGGTTCCTTTCACAACTATTTATCATGCATATTTAACCTATTTTATAATCTTGAAAGGTCTCCAAGTGACCTTCAAACTTCCCTTATCTCTACCATCTCCTAAATGCTATAAGTACTGACTCTTTTGGCTCTTTTGAGTAGACTCTATTTGTTAATGGTTAAACCCTAGATAATTTTATATTTGAATGACTATTAAATCAATAAAAAAGTAAATTTCCCTACTTACATGTTATAAAATTGAGTTTTGTTACAATATTGTTGGTATTGTCTAGTAGAAGATGATCTTTTCTAGGATCTTATCCTTGATTGTTCACCAAGTGTGTAGAAGAGTAACTATTATAGGTGTTTGTTAGTGTTATATTTTAGTGTAGAATTGTTTTATAAGTGTTCTATGATTATATTATTTAAAGGATCATTCATCATCCCTCCTAAACATCAATATACTTGTTTAACCTAGCAATTGAAACATTGATGTAACAATTTGTCTTGAGTCATGAGCTTTATGTGAAATAAGCTTTGATTTTCTCTAAGTAGTATAAGCTCAGTCAATAGGAGGAAATTATATATTGGTGCATCAAATTTTTTCTTTAGAATTTTTTCTTATTATACTTTTCATTTAGAGTGTTATAAATAATGCATCAAGGGAGCTATCCCTTCTAGAGATTCATATCACCAAATTGATTACCCACAACAAGTGAGATGTTTCCATTGTGTCCCTTGTATGAGGACAGCTGAGACATCTCCTCAAGGGGTGAAAATCCAAGTGGAAATAAGTTGTATATGACACCAAAAAATAATTTATCCATTTTTAATAAATCATTATGTAAGTAAATTAATGTGATGTCATGTCTATTAGTGCCCAAATTTTCTTAAACATTTAGTTCCCTTCCCAAAAAATTGAGTGTCTAATACTTCTAAATGTTTCCCCCAATCTACAAGTTTTCATCCTAAAAAAATCTTTATTATGAAATAAAGTTATGAAAACCCCATGAAACATGGTTTCAACTAACATTTAACATTTTCATGTTTGTGTTTAATGTAGTATTTAGATGTTATGTAATAAATATCATGTTGGAAAGATAAAAGATGTGAATAAGTATTAAAAGTGCTAAGTACAAATGTCTACCATTGTATAAGGAATATGATATATAACTCCAAGAGGGAAATATAGTGTTGATTTCTAATTTCAATTTTACAACATGCAAATTACATTATGAAACATGCTGATCAAATACAATGTCCAATACCAAAACGGTCCAAGTGGAGTTCGATGATATTTTTAGTGGGAGATACAATGCCATAATGCATATTTAATTTTCAAACTTGAAATTATAAGTTAGTCTCCCAAACCTATCATATGTATGAGACAAGGGAAGGTCCACATAATACCAACCAATGCCAATGATCAAAGGTCCATATAAAAAGTCAATGAGTTAATGCATATTTTTACAAGGTGATGATGAAATTTTTAAAGCCAAATGCATCTCTTCATTTTAAAATTTCCAATTTGCAAACAAGGCTCTGAACTCCATGGTAGATATTTTAAGGGATAGTACAACATTCAATTACAATGTTTGTTTTATAAATTATAAAGGGAATTCAAAGATCCACCACCCACAAGGAAGTATAGATAGCCACAAATAAGTCCACGTAATGGTCAAATTCCTAGGTGGAGGTTTAAATGGAAAGAGCCAAGAGTTTAAAATTCAAAAGGAAATTAAAAAAACATGTGAAGTCCAATAATGTGTAACAGAAGTTTTAAAAGACCAAGTCTCAAACATGTTTATTATGGAATAAGGCACTGATGAAATGGCCTATGTCTCTATGTTTTCCTTTTATAAATTTTTGAACCTTTATTTCATGCCCCTAATGCCAGCTCTAACTTAGGCTGAGAGAGGCTCTTATAGGCTCTAAATATCTTCATCATTGATAGGAACTTCACAAAGTTGTTTCCCTCCAACTAGGGTTAAGCCTCTAAAGGGTTAAACTTTATAGAAAGTGAACTCCTCAGTTCCCACCATGACTTTCCTTATAATTACCCTTTCCAATCTAGCTATCTTTGGACTAAACATCATATTGGCAGATGACACTATGAACTTTAGAGGTTGTGGGACCTATTATCACTTGGATTTGCACCCTTTGAGGAGATTCCAAGGCTCTCCTCATCCAAGTGGCACAATGGAATCCCTTCTAGGCTTATTTGTATCCTAAGGAATGAAGTGAGTCTTTAAATAGGGCTATCTACATTAATTTACCACTGACTACTACTACTACTACTACTACTACTACTACTACTACTACTACTACTACTACTACTACTACTACTACTACTAATACTACTACTACTACTACTACTACTACTACTACTACTACTACTACTACTACTACTACTAAATTTAGGGGTGAGAAGGGAGAAAAATAAATGAAAGTAAAGCTAAAATATGGATTTGACACACCAAATTAGTTTTATGACTTCAAGCCAAATGTATTTTACACTTGAGACCAAGAAACAAACCAAAACATACACTTTTCAAAATATATGTCTTCTTACATCAATATCACATTGTGGGATCATAGATGATATGAAAGGCTAGGATGACTATAAAAAAGGTCTTTAATTAAACTAATTAAAAGGCTACTTACTTAAACCATGGACCTATTCTAGAATACTTCACAAGCCCTACAAGTAGAGGCTACAAATAGGTGAAAGAATGAAGTATAATGCTAAGGAATCTATATTCTTCACTAAGTAAATTCAACATTAAAGTATAGCACACTATGAACAATCATGATAGAGGTAAAAACTTATTAATTTTATTGATCAAAATGTATACAAATTTTTAGGGCTTTTCCATGCTTAGGGGGAGCATAGAATACAATGGAAAAATGGCCAAATCTTGTACAGTTTGTGTGTGTGTGTGTGTGTGTGTGAGAGAGAGAGAGAGAGAGAGAGAGAGAGAGCGGGGGGCTGGGGGGGGAGAGAGAGAGATGGAGAGAGAGAGAGGGAGAGAGAGAGAGAGAGAGAGAGAGAGAGAGAGAGAGAGAGAGAGAGAGAGAGAGAGAGAGAGAGAGAGAGAGAGAGAGAGAGAGAGAGAGAGAGAGAGAGAGTCCAAGGGTCATAATAAACTTGTAAAGTTAATAATTTTAGTTATCCATGCATGGGAAGAGTATATGGGTTGAAACATGAAACTTTAATAATAACAAGTATCAATCCACGTCATTAAAGCTAGACAAAATGGCACAAAACTCCTCTTTTTCCATAAAAAAATACATTTATGATTAGAGATTTTTTGAGTAACTTTTAAATGATTTACGGTAGGTAAAATTATTTTAATGTAAGGGGAGGCTCTCATAAATTCATCTACATGTATTGGTTTCATGCTTGTTCTTCTAGAATCACCTGGTAGAGAGCCATCATCATCTTCTATCCTAAAAATTTCCCATCCATGTAATCGACACACTTGGACATAAAATTGTCACCAATTTTTCCATGAAAATCCATTATAGGATGTTTATGACACTTTTAAAGACCCTCCATGGCCTTGGAAGCATCAAGTGAACCTTAAAATCACCTTAGTTTGAAGATTTTGTCCTTTCTCTTGAGCTTGTGCATTAGGCCAATTTTGGATGGCTAAAATTAAGGATCTATTTTAAGAACTTAGAGTTTTATTCAATACTTATGCTCCAAACATGTTTATTATGGCATAAGGTACTGATGAAATGGCCTATGTCTCTATGTTTTCCTTTTATAACTTTTTAAAACCTTTATTTCATGCCCCTAATTCTAGCTCTAACTTAGGTTGAGTGAGGCTCTTATAGTAATTTAGAATTCAAGGAAGGAGGTATACATTATATTATTTTATTGACACATTTAAATGTGTAGCATGCATTTGAGGGTTTGAAGATAGGGAGTACACTACTATTCAAATCTTTTAGATCATGAAACATTAACAAATTTGAATAAAGATGAAGTGCACTTGAATGATATTGACATAGATGTGATGTCTCCCTTAATATACTAGTATCTTAATAATGTTAATTTTAAATCCCCTAGTACTATTAGATGTGGATGCAAGATGATGTAGTCATATTATAAAGAAGCATTGGAGGAATAGAATACTAAATCAATACTTGACATAGAAATCAGTGGATTAGTTATACCAAAGAGAAGCTAGTTGCATATTTTGAAGGATTCTACTTAAAAAAGAGGAGATGTAGGAAGAATACATGTTTTGTCTAGTTTCAACTTGGATGATGATCTTGTAAAGCAACATAAAGGTTATCAACAAAACTTGAAGGCTACCCTACAGCTTTAGTAGCATGTTGTACTCATTTTTTTATAGATAGGTATGTTAGGATAAGGAACATACTAGAAGAAATCACTTTTGGTAAGCCAGTGTAACACACTTGTGGTTGTAGAAATAATGACAATATAGCTTGTCAAACAATTTTTGATATTGTCCTTATGTTCTCTATATGTTTTTTCCCAATGGAATTTGAGACATAAAGAATGCTAGAATTAAAATACATGGCATCAATGTTTGAAGTTTTACATCATGTATTACAAGCCAATCTAGGATCAAATTTTAATGCTTTTGCATTTGATAAGTTAGAGGCACATAGGATTATGAGATTCAAAAAGGTAACTGGAATTTTCAACCAAAAGGTGAAATAAACATTTCCATCGAGAATGCATCATGCATTTATAACTTTAAAAAATTACAAAATTGTAGTATGCATTATATGGTCTGAAGCTCAAAATTCAAATTCAAGGTCAAAGGCTCAAAGTAGGATTTTAAGGAAAAATAAAAAATCAAATTTGTAATTATGCAATAGATTTCTAGAATCCCACTTGTAGTGTATGCTTTAGGGTTTCTAGATTCAATTGAATGTTTTCATTATATTGACATCAATGAATGCAAAACATTACTGATAGTTTCCTTACCTTATTTTTTAGTCTTTTTACATCATGGAATGAATGATAGCACAATTATTAAATGAATTAACTATCTTAAAATCCACCAAAATCCACTTTTATGTATATACCTAACTCATGCTACCTATTTTACCCCTACAAATAATGCATGTTGTTTAAAATGTTGAGTATTATTTTCCCATAGATGCATAAGTGTTGTATATATGAAATGTGTCTATATTTGGTCTTTGACAACTAGCATTGTAATTTTGATTTGGCTCTTAATTGTCAAAATTTTATTTAGATATGAAGATTACAATCACCTTCTTATCTTTCTTTAGTAGCTTGTGTTTGATGAAGAAACATTTGCCCAATCTCTATGACAACTCTTACAAAGTGGATTGTGTATGTTTGATTATGATTTGGTTAGATTTTTGTGTGTGAAAATAATTCCATCAAGATTGAACTATAGTATCCCTCCTTATGACCAAGTTACCCCTTAGGTCCTCTCACTTTGGTTTAGGCAAAGATAGAATTATCATGGAACTAATCATACCCTCTATCGGTGTCTTATAGTCATTGTCTGCATTCAATCCATCTAGATGCTAAACCCTTCCCCATATATAAAGACATATTTTAGGTTTATCATATATGTTTGCCATGTTATCATGTATTCAAGGTTAAATACTAGAGGTGTATAATTGGGAACCAACTTGTAGCTAGTACCTTTGATTGGGATAATAACCTTAGAACCTTCATTGTTGGGGATTGAAATATTTGATCAATTGACCTGCGCTATGTAGTTTTAGGTTGTAGTTACTCATATTATCTCATCTTTTTGAAATTTGAGGTTATTTGAGTCTGATTTGCTACTTTGGGCCATCAACTTTGCAACACCTATTTGGTGTTGTGTCCAATGAAAATCCTTGGAATTTTTGTTCTTAAGAACTCTTGTAAAGAGTTGTTATTACTTCATGTTCTAATGTTCTTTGTCTCAATTTTTTAATATCTCATAATTGATTATAAGAAAGTATAATTTCACATTGTATCACTATTTTTTGTATGATATGTTTTATTCTAGAATATATATTCTGGTGGTGACTCCAATGTTTTATCTATTTTTTGAAAGATTAGTGCTCGTTTTAATTAATTCAGTTTTGAAGTGTTCTCTTGTTTACAAAACTAGATGGACTGAGATCCTCCTTCGGAGTTGACTCATGAAAGCATCTTTTCTCTGAGTTAAGTTTTCATCATAAAATAAGGAGATGGATTGGGAGGCCAATTGAAGGACAAAGTTCTACAACAAATGAGTTTTTGAATCATCATAATTCTCATACACCTAAAATTTTATTTGTTGAACTTCCTTTTATTGTAGATTATCATAGCTCTCCTAAGAACTTAGATCCTTATAGTCTTATTTACTACCTAGCACCTTCTCAACTGATTTAATCTCCTCCTAGATTTTATCCCCAAAGTCCACCTCACTCACCTCTCACAACCCTTTAACATATGATCTTGAGCCGACCATTAAACCATTCATAAGGCATAGAGATTAGGATGAAAATGAATGTCATACATTTAGGATTCATATATTTAGATTTAATAATTTTGATGAAATATAAGGTTACCTTGTGAAGTTCCAAATGAAGTAAAGAATCAACTCCCTAATTTTCAAGGGAATAATGTAGTGACTGGTGAGCAACATTTGAGGGATTTTCACATTATCATTGAAGACTATGAGGTTGAGCATGATGATGTTTGAATTAAGCTATTTGTGCACACATTAGAGTAAGATTCATGTGAATGTTTCAATTATCTTCACCATAGATACATATATTCATGAGAAGAATTGAAAAATGTTTTCAAAATATAGTATGGTGATAGAGTTTATCCTAGGTTCCTTATTTGTTGAATTTGAAAACATAAAGAAGAACCCAAGTGAGTATGTGCAGGAATTAAATATATGGTTTATCAAGACTATGATTAGGATGCTTGATAATATCATACCAAGTGATACTACTAGTTTGTTTAAATACCACGATGCATTTGACAAGAAGGCAACATGTTAGTTGAGAGAGAAGGATCCTATGAATCTGAGGTTGCCATTCAACATGGCCATACAGTTTGAAACAATATAAAGGCTATGGGAAAACCTCTAATTAAAATGGATTATGTAATGTTTATCAATCCTAAGAAGACTTAGTCCACTAAAAATACCAACCTTGAGGAGATTGTGAAGACCTTGGAAACTATTATTAATTAAATGCCATACAAGTTGAGTAGAGATGAAAAGGGATTCCTCAAGGATACTCTAGTTAGGAGAGAAATAAAAATTAAAATCAAGCATAGGGGAGAACCTCTTTCCATAATAGAGATAATGATAGAGGGAAGAGACCTTCCCAAAATGATAGAAATTAGAATAATGGAGATAGGAAGGAGGTCCCTAATCCATTCAATACCAAAGTCAATGTTAGAGGTTGTGATCTTGTGATTGATTGGTGTGATATGTGCTTCCTCCCCCATCCTCCTTGTGATAATGTTAAAAGAATTGATGAAGATGTAGAGGAACCTAAATCTACATTTGATAATGATGATATTTTGATGTCTGTTTATCAAATCTCCTGAATCAAAATGTTTTCCTCCACAAAATTGGTGGGTGTGACTACCATTGATCAATTTCAAAGTGAATTGAAGAAGGTATGTGTCCCAACCTTCAATTTTTTTTAAAAAAACATGACACAAGCATATGAATTACCCAATCATTACTTTTCATTTTTAAGATATATGATGATTAAAAAGTATGATGGGGGAATTTGTTTAGTTGAAGATAGGTAGCTATTAATTAATGTAGTAGTTACTTGAGAGAAATAATATAATCTAAAAAGAAAGAAAGAAGGTGATTCTCATAAAGAGACTATCCCTGATGATCCAAAGGTAGGGTATAAACATAATTAAGTTAAGAAAACTAAAGAAGTCCTTATTTCATCCAAAGTAACACCTATTTCCCAAATTTTAAAACATGAAGATGCTCTAGAAAAGAATAGAGAACCTTTGTTATTTAGTATTCCTAAGGGTATAAATGATGTAAGAAGAAACCCACCCTTGAAAAATGTTGTTAAGAATGTTAGTTCATCCCATCATGTTTTGCCTTTAACTATAAGAGATTATATTCCTACTAAATCTGTTGTCACCCTTCCTAAAAATAATCCCCTTCCTCAATACAACATATGTGATATGCCCCAAGTATTAAGTCAATTAATTTTTTTGTCCCACTTATTGAGTTGTTATGAATACAAGAACATGTAGGAGGGAATTTGAATATTTGTATTTTAATGAGAATAAAGATGCCAATGAAATTAATTCACACCCAATGCTCCTAGATGATGATAAGGAGTCACATGAGGTTGTTGAACTAGCCTTAAAGGTTTATTTTGGTGACTGCATTAATAGAAAGTTAGCTAGATGTTAATCCTTTCTATACAACTTGTTTATTAATGGTTTGATTGCTCAAAACTAAATGTTTTATTTTGTATCCTCTTGGAATGTGATTCCCCTAGGTGTCCTTAATGAGCTTGAAGTAAAAACAAAATCTAATTTTGGCAACTGCTATGTCATGGACTCAGGAGAGGTATCATTTGTTGGACAAGTTAAAGGATTGGTAGTTCAATTAGTTGTGCATCAAGGTAAATTTATGAACATAAATTTGGTAGCTATGGATTGTCCTCCCAAGTATGGGATGTTTCTACCAAGAAAATGGGTTTCCATCATGGGTAGTAGTGCTTAGATTGACCTTTCTTGTGCCACTATTTCTTTTGAAGGGTAATATGGTGAAACTTCATTTAGAGCCTAAGATGTTGAATTTACTTGAAGATCCAAAATCAGCTCTAATTGATATTATATACATTGATATAGAGATGGGTAACTTTCTAGGAAATGTAGATTTTTTAGAATAATCTATTGTTCTTGATGTTGGATATGATGAAGAAGGTAATGGTGTATGGATAATGTCATTTAGTTGCACTTGCTCCAATATTAAGAATGGATTTGGGGTTTTATTCTATGCTCCCAACAATAAATCTTTTAAGCTTTATTTGAAGATGTCATTTGAGTTCACTAACAACATTATGAAATATGAGGCACTCTTTTTTGGTTTAAGGATTGCATAAGAACATGGAATTACATGTTTGATTGTAAAGGGTGATTTTAAGTTAGTGGTTAAATAGGTCTAAAATGCTTACACCACAAAAAATAAAAGTTTGAAACAATATAGAAATGTTGTATGGGATTTGTTATAATTATTTTATGCTTTCAATATTTATTATCATGATATAAGTTTCAATGAGTAAGATAACCTACTTATAGGGTTGGTTGCTTAGTTTGAAATTCAAAATATGAACCCTCACTATTAATATCAGATGGAGGTACTTGCTAGACCCTTAGTCCCAGACAACATCATCATTGGCATGTTTTTCATGATGATGATCATATCAAAAGTTTTCTTAACTATGAAGTAGAATTTCAAGATCAGATTATAGACTTGAAATCCATAGTTCAGACCTATGATGGGAAGAAAATATTGTTTGGGAAAGATATCATTAAGATGAAGACAAACCCTATCCCTAGAGGATTGGTGAGTTTAGAGACATCTTTCGATGGAGCAAACCAAAATAAATGTAGAGACTCATTTATCTCAAAATATGTGATTCAATGCAATTTTGGATCTTGTGAAAATCTAGGGAAGGTATAGCTTGGTACTCACTTAAGTGAAAAAATAAAAATAATCCTATATGTAGTTGATAAGTAAGTAATAAGATTTCCTAGCTTGGTATTTTTTTGAATTGAAATCATATAGAGAGGATTTGTTTCAACATGTCATTCCATTGTATCCTTACATAAAACCTTACAGGTAGAATCATAGACCTATCAACCCCATCATGGACACCAAGATACCAAAAGAGTTAATGAAATTAATAGATGGTGAGATTATCTAACCCTTATATATTCATCATATGTGGAAGACTTAGTCCTTGCAAGAAATAATAATAGTTATATTCTGCTTGTATATGGATTTTATAAAATTGGAATAAAGATTCTATGAAGGATAATTACCCCTTACCTAATATGGTTATCC
>JARHVA010009903.1:0-12500 GCA_037957365.1 Torreya grandis
TCTTACCTCACCTATAGCTAGACCTATTCATATACAAATATTATTAGAAACTTTAGATAATAGAAATGCAACCAAGTTAAATTTTTAATCTTACAATAATATAAATATTTTCTAAACATCCAATTATTTTAATCTCTTGGTCACTCTCAATTTGATTATTATGCTCAACAAGGTCATTGAAAACTCAAGATGTATGTAAAAGAGTGTGAAAGGGTGGAAAAAAATGAGAATTTGCACTAATAATAATCATCCAAAAGGGAATATTAGATGTCATCGAATATCATTGCATATAATACATTCACATAAGTTATTTTTTTCCAAATACGGAGTAAAATTATTATTATTATTATTATTATATATATATATATATATATATATATATATATATATATATATATATATATTTACCATTTAAAATTACAAGTTATCATACCTGAGTGAGTGTCTATGTAGATGATATTACAACAATAATCTCTTTACCTATTTTGACCCATAAAGATGGATGAGTCACCATTTTAATCATCAATTGAATAAATAATATATATTTTTAATTGATCATAGTTATATATAAATAAATACACATACATGAAGTATAATATGAATGAAAATTTAACTATGTATATGTAAACATTAGTTGTAACATCAACAAATATATCACTAGATAATGCACAAACTTACTATGAAGATGATGGTATCTTCTTCTCCTAAAAAATAAAAATTAAAAATATATTATTGAATTTTTATGTAAAATAATTTTTATCTTTTAAATAAAAATATAAATAAAATTAAACATATCAAATATAAGATAGTTGTATATGTATAGTTGATGTCTCCACTCAAAATATAGGTGCCAAAAATAGATGGCTAAAAAGTATAGCATCTAGACCCTCAAAAACACCACCGTCATCATGTGAAGGTCCAATGCATATAGCACTACAATAATTTAAAGGGTGTGGTTGATCATGCACATGAGGTGGAATATCCCCATGTCCACCCTATCCATCATCAGTTTATGAAATATTACTCAAATGTTGAAACAATTGTGTTGGTAAGTGCACTAAGTCCATCAATAGTGTCAATCTCAACAACCTCTTTCACTATAGAGGAGATCATAGGCTGAAGTGTATTTTGGGTAGGGGCTCTTGAATGTTAATTAGGTGAATGAAGTTCACATGTTCTATCCTATGAAGAGACTTTACCTCAGCCGTGAAACTCTAAGTAATCAAAATAATTAAGAATCTCATTTAGGATAAAATTGTAATAGAGTTTCCTCAAAAAATAAAATGGAACCTAAAGGTTGTTACAAGGTGGGTTATCAAACACCATCCACAATCTATGCCCAAAATTTATTCTTGTCAAATTATGCTAGCATTGGTGGACTGAGAACAATTTTTATGATAATGGAAAAGGTGCATTGGTTGATGGATCAGTGAAGGAAAAAAATTAGTTTTGTTGTTATATTATCCTTCATCTCACATGATGAAAATTTGTCACAATAATAATCCATACTATATCCCCATATGATGTCCATCTATCAATTTGACTCATTATTGATTCAACTTGGCGTAGTATTGAATGCAAGTTCTTAACCAAATATGTACGGTGGTTATTAGTAGAACTGGGGGTCCCTCATTATCCTAACTGTATCTTCAATTTATATTTTAATTTTTTAATATGTGTGAAGTCAAATCCTTCTGATTACCTTGGCAGTGTTGTGTAATTCTAAGAGGGTCAGGTGGTTGTTGTTTTATCTTTTACTTCAACGAGTTATACAAACAAAAAACTAGTTTTAAAAATGAAATAATTCAAATAAAAATTAATGGTTCAAATATATTTTTAATAGTTTTGAATTTTAATTTCTTACCTCCCCTCTATAGTGGTATTATTGATACATTTAGGTAACAGGTAATGGCATCTTATTTTATCTACCATCTAGTAAAACATGATTATAATAGGGTAGACATGGGATGTTAAGGCAAAGCAAAATGAATATGTTTGGGGTTTAGATCATATTTTATTTAATGTTTAACAGACACAATGAGTAAACATTTTCATTACTATTAATAAACACATATGTGATTTCAACACTATAGAAAATATGTACACTTTTATTATAGTGTTAAAAGTACACACATGTTATAATTTATTTCTCATCGAGCTTAAATTTTAAATAATGTTGTATGTGATTTTTACACTATATATATGTGTGTTATTTAATAACATGTATTAATTATTCAATAATGTGCACACTCCACTAAAAACTGTCCATAGAATTGTCCCTAACTCCATGCAAATTGCAAGTGAACTCAGATGTTGCTGCATCATTTTAAACTTGACCTTGTTTGGTATTTCATAATAGATATTTCCATAGGTTCAATTGGTTATGTGGGTTTGATATTTTTTTAATTTTTTTGCTTTGTTTTATATGTTTTATAAATAAATATTTTATGTGGGAAGAGATTATGGATGTAGAGGTATTATTTTATATAAAATGAGGACTAATTTTAAAAAGGTGTTTAGATTCAAATCATTTGATACGATAACAATATTTTGATAGGGGTTAAAAATATTATATGTAGTATCTAATAAATATTATGTGAAATGGAAGAATAATATTTTTCCTAGTGGTTTTAGAAACTTTTGGGCTATGACTGAAGAAGAAAGACTATGTTATTGAACATTTAGATTTTATATCAAAAAGAATTGTTATATGAGTGTTTAGGTACTAATAAATTGTAGTTATAGATGAGTATTTATAGTGGTCGATATCCTATGTCCATTAAAATAATTGGTGCCAACATTTTTAGTTTTCATTTCTTCTTAAGATGTAGCTATTTACCTAGAGTTTATTTTTTTAATATTTAACTAGTTTTTACCATGTAAAGGAAATGAAATCCTACTAATATTTCACAAAACATGACTGAGGTATGATTGTTAATCACTGCACCATATTTTTTTTTATTTTAATATATATTTGAATGAGTACATTGGTAGTTTTCAAAAGACTACATAGGGAATTCATAATAACTTTTTATTCAAGATGGGTTATGATGGAAAATGTCTTGGTATGAATGAGAAAGGAATGAAAAATCCCATAAAGGTTGATTAAAGGGCTCAATACAAAATTTTAGGTTATATTTGTGATAAATAAGAATATTGAGAATGATCCAAAATAGTTGAATCATGACAAGATTGGAAAGACAAAGAGTCCAAGTCACTGGATCAATAAAAATATAAATGTGATGTAAATCTAGGAAAGACAAAGAGCCCAAGTCACTAGCACAATAAAAATATAAATGTGATGTAAATCTATAATTATTTTTATCAATATATTGTAGAATTGGTGTATAAAAAATGGACAAGTTTATAATTAAGAGAAAAAAAACATTTCACTAATTCAAATGGCCAAATAAGAGTTTCTAAGAGTAGGAAATAAACTTTTGAATAAGTGTATAACACAACATCACTTCATGATTACATGGGTGAATGCAAGTTCACTCAAAGAAGAGGATAACCTTTCAATAAATTCATAAGCATATAAAAATAATAAAAAGTATATACAAATAGATAAAATCCCAAAGGAGAAGGTATAACATAATCACTTCATCCAACTTGAACATGTAAAATGTATAAGGGCATCCCGAGAAGGTATGCAAGAGATGAGTATTTCATTATTTGATGCAATTGTATAAAGAAAGAAAAAATAACAAAAAAAAATGGAATACCTATAAATATTCATTTTTTTAATTAATCACCCTTATTTGGCCATGTGTTGGAATAAGAAATCTATCAGTAAAAATAAAAAGTATTTCAAAAGGAAGAAATATTATTTACACCACTCTGCAAGCCAAAGAAGATATCAAGGTGTAATAATAAATAAGGATGAAAGTTGTAAAGACCAATCTCTAGATAAGAATGAGAATAAGAGTAAGAAGAATGAAATGGTGTCCAAGGACACAAAAAATATTTATTTCACTCATTGTAATATGTGTTGGCATTAGTAGGTATAATCTTAAAAATTCCATTCACAACTCCACCCAAATAATTTTAAGGGGCATTCTAAGAAGTAACAGGGTTCTAAAGTTAGGAAGGAAGAAGTTTTAACATTACCTACAAGTCAAGATATATAAAATAAGAATGAGATCTACCAAGGAAGAAGCCATCAAGGAATAATAACCCATAGAGAAGTCTCCATCACCATTACAAATGGTTAAAGGTAACAAGTCATTATTGGTGTCATATATATAATACCTACAAATTTAATATGTTGATTAACATATATATTTAAGAATCACCCAAAATTTATTTATGTGTTCCATTTTTTGAAAGAATGAATAATGGAATCAACAACATTTGCATGAAAAGGTAATGAGGAATTTTATTCCTCAAATGAGAATATGGAGCAAATATCTAGTCTATTTGGACAATAATAAGTTAGATCTACCCATTACATCAAAGAGGTTATATCATTTTAAACATTCTAATGTCGGCATATGATGGGAAGAGAAGAGATGTCTAAGTGATAACAATGTTTAGGAAGTGAAACATAAGAGCTATAATGACAAAAATATTCTAAGGCCTTAATGATATTAATAAGCTTAAAGAATAAAAAACATGAATATTAAGATCCAAATGATATCAAAGAAGTGTAGCAAGGGTATCCACATTATAATAGTGAAATGTCATGAAATTTCATTAACAAAGATAATAAAGATGATAAGACTATCCGCAAGTATCCAATCATAGTACCCCATTCTAATTAAGGATAATAAAGAAAGTAATAAAATGGTTTATCTCAATAATGAAAGGCACTTCACACTAATATAAGACTCTATATCAAAAATTATACTATTTTCTCCCATATAGTTTTAATTGTAACATATATTTAAGGATTGTAATTTAGTTTTAATAACTGCATGAAGGAAATAGTAAAGATGATCATATTAAAATATGGACATAAAACCATCAAATTTAGTTTTATAATAATAATGTGAGACAAATTTTATGTAAAAATATTATTAACACAAAATGTGAACACACACATGTGTGTGTGAGTGAGTGAATATTATTAATCCATAAAGGAATATAAAATAAGAACATAATAGAATTTTGGGTGAAGTCCATGTAGGAATACAATGCCAAAAATGAATACATTTGCATATGGTGATATAAAAAAGTACATCAACTAAGAACATAGTATAATGTTAAGTGAATGACATATATGCATAAAATGGCAAAAATGAATGCATTTAAATATAGGAATACAAAAAAATGCATCAACAAGAACACAGTAGAATGTTTGGTGAATGCCATACATAGATACAATGTCAAAAACACGTGCATTTTTATATAGGCATACAAAAAAAATATATCAACTAAGAAATCCTACTAATCAAAAAGACTCCCTCTCTTTACATTCCTTAAATAATAATCTCCATTAAATGACTTGATCATAGATGGGTTCCCTCAAAGCCTTGGATTCCTTCAAGTTATGTCTATGAATATTTATACGCTCTTAGCTCACCTATAGATAGACCTTTCATATACAAATATTATTACAAACTTTACATAATATAAATGCAACCAAGTTTAAAAATTTATCTTAATCTAATATAAATATTTTATAAACATCCACTTATCATAATCTCTTGGTCACTCTCATTTTGATTATGATGCTAGACAAGGTCAATGACAAGTCAAGGTGCATATAAAAGAGTGTGAAAGGGAGAAATAACATGAGAAGGTGCACTAATAATAATAATAATAATAATAATAATAATAATAATAATAATAATAATAATAATAATAATAATAATAATAATAATAATAATAATAATAATAATAATAATGGGACTATTAGATGTCATCAAATAGCCTCATGTAAAATACATTCACATAAGTTATTATTTTTCAACTATAGAGTAAAATTATTAAAATAAATATATATTTACCATTCAAAATTACAAGTTATCATACCTAAGTGAGTGACTACATAGATGATATTACAACAACAATCCCTGTGCCTATTTCACCCTGTAAAGATGGAGGAGTCACTATTGTCATCATCAACTGAGCACACAATATATTTTGTTAATTGATCATAATTATATATAAACAAATACATGTGTAAATGAAGTATAATATTAATGAAAAATTACCTATGTATATGTAAACATTAGCTTAGTAACATGAAAAAATATAGTAGTAGATAATGCATAAAGTGACTATGAAGATGATGGTATCATCTCTTCCTGAAACATAAAATTTACAAATATATTATTAAATTTATATGTTAATTACTTTTTATCTTTTAAATAAAAATAAAATTAAAATTAAACATGTCAAATATATAATATACTTGCATACATATAGTTGATGTCTCCACACCAAATTTACATGCCAAAATCTTACTACTCAAAATTATAGAATCTAGATCCTCAAAAGCACCATCATCATCTGAAGGTTCAATTCATATAGTACCATAATATATTCAAAGCTATGGGTGAGCATGAAACACTAGGTGGATTATCGCCATGTCCACCTTATCCATCATTAGTCTAGAAAATATTACTCAAATGTTGAACAACTATATGACCTCCTTGACTGAAGAGGAGATCTTAATTTGAAGTGAATTTTGTGTAAGGGATCTTGCAGGTTGATTAGGTTCATGAAGTGAACTTGGTTTATCCTATGGAGAGAGTTTCCCTTAGCCTTGAAACTCTAAGTAGTCAAAACAATTAAGAATCTTGTTGAGGATAAACTCATAATAGAGTTTCCTCAAAAAATAAAATGGAACCTCTTGGTTATTACAAGGTGGGTAATCAAACACATCTACGATTAGTGCCAAAAATTTATTCTTGTCAAATTATGCTAGCATTGGTGGATTGAGAACTATTTTTTGATAATGGGAAAGGTGTATTGGTTGATGGATCAATGAACAAGGCAAAAATTTATTTTTTTGGTTATTTGATTATCCTTCATCTCACATGGTAATAGTTTTTCAAAATAATAATCCATACATATATCCCCATATGATGCCCATCTATCAATTTGAATTGTTATCAATTCAACTTGGCATAATATTGAATATAGGTTCTTAGACAAATGTGTATGGTAGTTGTTGGTAGAATTGGGGTCCCTCATTATACTATTTGTATCTTCAATTTATAATTTTTTTTAACTATGTGTGTAGATAAATCCTCCTCAATATCTTGGAGGTGTTGTGGAATTGTAAGAGGTTTAGGCAGTTGTTGTCTTATCTTACACTTGAAAAGGTTATTCAACTAAAAAAAAATTATAAAAATGAAACAACTCAAATAAAAAATAATGGTTCAAATTTGTTGTTAATAGGTTTGAATTTCAATTTTTTTACCTCTCCTCTATAGTGGAATTAATGATACATCAAGGTAATGGGTAATGGCAGCATGCTTTATCTACCTGGTAGTAAAATGTGATCTTAATAGGGTAGACACAAAATGCTAAGGTAAAGAAAAATGAATATGGTTGGGGTTTTGATCATGTTTTTTTTTTAAATTTTCGAATAGACATAACTAGTACACATTTTATTTATTATAAGAAACACATACATGATTTTAACACTATAGAAAATATGTACACTTTTATTATATTGTTAAAAGTACACACATGCTATAACTTGGTAATCACTGAGTTTATATTTAAATAATTTGTATGTTCTATTTCCATTATGTATATGTGTTATTTAATAATGTGTATGAACTATTCAATAATGTATACATGTCACTAAAAATTATCCATAGAATTGTATCCATATATATACAAATTACAAGTGAAATAAAATGTTCCTACATCATTTTTAATGTGGCCTTGTTTGGGATTTCATGATGGATATTGCCATAGGTCCAAGTGCTTATGTGGGTTTGAGAATTTTTTATTTTTCTCTTTTTTATACGTTTTATAAATAAATATTCTATGGGGGAAGAGATTGCGGATGTAGAGGTATATTTTTATGTAAAATGAGGACTCATTTTATAAGGTGTTTAGCTATAAATATTTTGATGTGATAATAATATTTTGATAGAGGTTACAAAATATTCTATGTTGTGGCTAATAAAAATTGTGTGCAGTCAAAGAAAGAAAAAATTTCCCAGTGGTTGTAGAAAATTTTGGGCTATGACTGAAGAAAAATATTATGTTGTTGAAAATTTTGATTTTATATAAAAAAGATTCGTTACATGAGTTTTTGTGTAAAAATATTTTGAAGCTATATTGACCCTTTATAGTTGTTGGTATTTTTTTGGTGGTTATTTGAAGTAGTTTTTTTAGCGAATGTGTAAGATTATAGGTGGTGGTTATAGAATATTATAGGTTGCGATTGTAGAAGACAAAGGTTTCAGTGAAAGATATAAATTTCAAATCTAAGACCGATTTTATGAATTTATATGTTTTGAAACTTAGATTTGTATTTCTTTCTAGAAAAAGAAACTTGAGTTTATCTTTTTAGTCTCTATGAGGTTGGTTATATACTATTATGCTTTGAAATTTGAGGTGATTTCTACTTTTGAATGTAACTCCTCATTTTATGATACAAAAATCTATTTATAATTTTTTTAAAAAAATGGTCTTATTAATGTTTAAATTTAACATTAATTATATATTATGTTTAATATTATAATGAAAAGGTGAGGACCCGATTATAATAAAAAGGCAAGGGCTCATTAACCCTCCAATTAGCAGTTTAAAAATTAATAATTTAAACTAATTTGATATGTGGAAATAATGTATCTAAAATTCCCTACTTCATTTCTGTTAACAATAATACCTCACTCACTAATTTAATAATAATTACAGAACTTTGTATAATTTTATTACCAAGTTTTAAAATTATTTTTTGTTAATTTATGTTTTATAATTAAGAATATTAAAAATATTAATGATAATTCAAAAGGGTGAAATGTAAGTATATTAATAAAGAAATAATCAAATTAATATGTATTCATCAATGTTTTAGAGTTAATGACTACATTTTAATTTCTACAATTATATAAATAATTACTATTTTAAATGTATTTATGATAATTTTATTCCTTTTTTTAATTTCTCACTTCATTAATAAATAAACAAATAGATAAATAATGTGCAACATGTATGTAAAATAATTATTTAATTAATATCTAAGCATTTGATGGATTTTTGGGTCTAACGTAGGTTTTTTTTTTATTATTTGATCCAGTGAACAATACACAAGCATTTAAAATTAAATCAAACCAAACTTAAACCATGCATACTTTTTGAGGAAAATACAGAATCAGTCTACCATTAGAAGGTTTAATTATTATTTTTATTTTTATTAAATATTTTTGTGATATTAATTTATTCTCTATTTAAAACATTGTATGTTTTGTGGATTTCAAATTATGACTTGATTTTAAAAATAGGACATTTAAAAAAAATAGATCACAACAAATTTTAAATTGAAAATTTTAGGGACATTGTTTCACCACCTTTAGTTCAAAATCCAGCAAAATAGTTTGAAATAATTTATTCAATGCAACTTCAATGGTGGTTCTAGTATTTTTTTAGCCTATGTTGATACCTTGATAAGGAACATTTTTTTCCAATGCAATGGATAATGTTTTTCAACCTTTCACTTTTTCATAATGGTGATTGTCCTCGTACAACAATAGTAGTTTAATTTTTTGAGGAGGAGAGAATCACTTCTTACTCAAATATATTTGAGAAGTTTGTAAGAATAGTAAACACTCAAAGACACTAGAATTTCCTTTTTCTTTCTCTTCTTTTATTAATAATGAAAATTGAAATGCCATAGCTGAAAATTGGCTTGAAATTTAATAGTTATGATGGCCATTGCATTGACATGACAATTATATTTATCCTTATGTGGGATAATGTTGATAGAAAAAGTATCACATATTTATTTAAATATATCTACAATGTTTTAATATGTAAGTAAGTGTTCTTATTTTGTTTAGTAATGATTGGTAACTTGATTAATAACTAATTGAGAGGCACAAAAATCCTAGGTATCCTTGATATGATTTTTTGTGTTATGGACAATTCGATTATTAAGGATTCACATCTTGTTATATTATTGGTTCAAAAAAAAGCTAATATATAATATAATATCTTGAATTTTCCTACAAGGGTAAGAAATATGATACCTACACTCATAGCCATCATACATCTAGATCCATAAAAGAACATTGTCTATTGGTTATTCGATATATTATATGTTGTAAACTAATTATGGAAAGCCTTGATATTTGGGATGGATGTGATAATGAATTTGTTTATAGTTTATAAAACTATAAATTAACCTTTTACTAATTTTTTAAATACAAACTTGGGATGAAATCAGTTATGTTGCATCACTCATTTAGCTACCCAACTAGTGAGGTGAGGTTTTTTCATGTGAATATTCAATGGATTCTCTTTAATTATAAAATGGATCTCATCATGGAACAAATAGTGATATACATTTTGTGTATAAAATACTAAAACTATAAATAGTTTTTACATTTCGGTATTTGCATTCAAAATCAACTAGTTGATGACTTACATAATAAATTTTACATTATCAATGATCATCATCATATTATGCTAATACAAACTCCAATGCCTCATAAGTTGCTGAGATATATAAGAGTCATGGTATGTATAGTATATGAGGCATAAGCACTGGTGGATTTTCTATATTTTCCTAAATTTTATCAAAACATTGCTGAAAAACATCATCCCATCTATATTTTATACATTTTTTAGCAATCACATGAAAGGCATTGTTTTATCGTCCAAGTAGGAAATGAAGCATCAAATTGCATGATTTTTCCCTGTAAGCATCATAACTATTTTAAATTAGTGGGTGGTGTCATCTTAATGATAATTTTTTGATCAACCTTGATGTCTCACAGGGAGATAATGTACCCCAAAGTCTTTCTTTAAGATACTCTAAAAATACATTTATTTGGATTCAATCACATATTGAGATTGTGTAATCATTCAAATAGGTATCATAAATATACATCATGATCTTATTGGTGTTTGTATTTTATGAGTAAATCATATAGATAATCCTTAATAGTCTTGTGGATGAAATCATGGAAAATATGTGTCATTTTCCTTTGATGCATTACTCTGACAGTTTTGAGTTTGAAGGGCATGATAGTGTAACAAAATATTCCCCATAAGGTAGTAAATGTTATTTTTTCTTAATATTTCATGTTAATGTTTTATATTTATATCCATAAAAACTATCCATGAACAAAAATGTTCATACTTGGCTATATAATCAACAATCATGTTGATGTTAAGTAAATGAAAGTCATCTTTAGGAAAAAAATTATTCAGTCATGATAATCAATGCAAAATCAAATGTAGACATTATGTTTAGTGACGTATAATTTTATAATCCTAATTACAGTGTGCAATGGTTACTATGAATCCCACATATAAGAGTATTTGATTTCCATCTTTTACTAGTAATGCCACTTTGGGATCCATTTTATGAAATTTCGTTTAACTAGTTTTACATTTAGATATAGTAATATATTGTGCATTGCTATTAATGGGTAAATCCTAGACATATTTGAGAAAGTCCAAACAAATTGTTATGTGTATTCATGTAGGACATACCAATAGGTTTTACCTTCATCCTCCTACATCATTACAATGAGTAATACTGCTCAAGGATTTTTATATATTCCATAGTTATATTGTATTATTTCTTCATTTATCAAACTATGATGTATGGTGTTTTAGGAATAGTATCAGGTGCATCATGATGGATATTTTTCATTACTCTCACCATAGTAAACATGAGAAGAGGTGACAAGAGGAAATGTATTCCTATTATAGAATGAACAAATATCCTCAAATGCCCTCAAGTAATTTAGAAATGACTTAATGTTTTAGAACTCATCCAATGTATGGATTTTGGGTGAAGAATTTACATCAATCGAATGAGATTTTAGCAATTTTAGACTAGCTTTTTATGTAGGTATATTCAGACATTATGTTTTCTATCTTATAAAACATTGTCTACTACAAGTAACTTGTTTATTTCATGAAATGTTTTCTAAAAACCCCATGTTATTTTAATGTGTATTATGAAGAGGAAAATAAGTTAGGATAACCCTTTTTCATTTTTTCCTCAACCTTTTCCTTTATATCCATTTTAAATCAATTATAAATAGCTTAAATTATAAGTATAATATTCTGGTCTATAAATTTTCATTCACTATACCATTGTACAATGTTCGAAGGGATTTGTATTTATTGGACATATATAGATAAATCCATGATGGATGGATTTTAGGCAGGGATGTAAAGTAGATGGGGATACATACATTTCATGTATCTAAGGTCATCCAAAAAGTATTTTATAATTCAAATCATTTGGCATCACATGGAATAAAATAGGTAAAGTATGGGTCCCATTGTAATGTGTAGTGTTATTTTGTGTAGGATCTATTGTGAAATATTGTCAAATCCATTGGTAGTCA
>JARHVA010009903.1:20000-102500 GCA_037957365.1 Torreya grandis
TTGACTATATGTATGTAACTATAAGGTGGATTTGATACTTGAAAATTATATCTCTTATAATTTTTTTTAGGATATTGATTTGGATTAGGGTTGTTTCTTGGGAGTAAGAAAAAATATATAGAGAATAGGGAAAATTTGTAAATGCATGAACCAAGTTAGAAAAAATTGGGGATAATGAGTGACTCTTGGCACATATTTACATGAAAATATTTTGAAATTTTCCTTTCATTAACCCATTATAACATGAGGGAAGACATAAAATGATGTTTTGAATTTTAGAATGTATACTTTATTTGGCATGGGACATAGTCACTTTAAGTTGATAGGGGTGAAATGTGCCATTGTTTTCCTTGAAAATACCTATTCAATAGGATCATATACAAATTATGGGAAAATATAAAGGTGTTTCTAGATAAATTTAGAATTTATCATTGAAAATTATATATAATAGTAACAAAAAAATGAATGGTGAAGCTTGCATGTAGATAAATGTCTTAGAGGAATGGTGAATAAGAGTCATGTATTTACATGCAAGTCATGTGGTTTAGAATGCATTAATAAATTATCATTGTCTAGTACATGTGATAAAAATTATGTGCCTAAATTTTACTCCCACTTCCTCTACCCCCCTCGTCCCATCCCCCTCCCCTATTATAGTAATGAGATTTTTAGAGTGAAGGATAAATAGTTGAACTTGATTGTGTATGACGCTCTTTCTTTGAGTAGATACTTCAATTATGCATGCAACTCAGATTTATCGAACCCTATAAGAACTCATGAATTAGTGATTTTGTTCATTTTAAATTCAAAAAAAATATCTTTTAAAATTGAATAATTAAAAATAATGCAAGGAATGAGTACATGTATGTAAGTTAAACCAATTTTCCTTGTAAATTGTAACTAATGATGGATAAATGTTCCCCCTTACTAAAGAACTAGGAGAATTTTAACCAATGGTGATAAACTATTAAAGTCCTAATTTTTAAATAACTAATCAATTTCATGAGTTTTAAAATGCAAATTTGAAATCTAATGAATAGGGACTAGTAACCAATATATTATTTCAAAAATGTGGAACCATGATCTATATTCACTAGACTTGATGCCAAGGCCATTGTGTATCATTAGAATCGAACATACATCACAGGCATAGATTAAAATCACACAGATATATATGGATATAGATTCTAAATTTCATGATTATAGAATCAATAATATTCATTCCCCATCATGACCACATCACTCATAGAATATTATTTGAAGTAAATACTTTACTTTTTAATTTTAGTAATTTTAGTTTTACGTTTTGAAAACCTAAACTTTTAAAACATTAATCTAAGATATTTTCATATTTTAAACTTTTTATCCTTGAATAGGCTTGATAATGAATGAATATAATCCCCCCTCTAAGTGTGTGCCAATGATATAGAGTGCTATGCATATATATTCTCAATTGTGAATTTATTTGCAAACTATAATTTTTATCTTATGAATTTTTTGTACATGCTCATGCATATGCATTAATGTATGTGTTATTATTTGATTTGAGTCTTTAAAAAGTGAGTGCACATGCATGGAATATGTAAAAAAAAATTTATTAATGTACCAATTTTTATCATTTTCGTTATTTATGATTAACTTTGAACCATTAAAACCTATATTTGTGTTTTTAAAACATGTATTCCACGCCAAATATTTTCATGGATGTTTTAATATATAAGATAATCCTACACTGATACCCCCTTTTGAGATTATGAATGTAAAATAAAATTCAATCATCTCAATATAAGAGTTAATTGATCTATACCCAACTCTTGCATAGAAGAATAAGCTCCTCGCTTGCTTCTTTGCACATAGATTAAGCCTTCTATGAAATTATGTGTGATCATATGCATGAATGTTTATCTCACTCATGTTCATAAGAATCATTCTTATTCATGTACTTTGACACTTATATCAACCCCAATTTCAACCTAAACATCCCACTACACACTACTTAACTCACAATCCTACGAACCTCATTTATACATACTTATAGACTTTCATGCCTTTAATTTTACTCATTCCATCACATACACATGTTAGATTTATCTAACTACATAGTTTTTTTGGTGGAACCCTATAACTATGAATCTATCAATTGGATTGTTAGTCACTAGAAACTTTAAAACTCAATCATCACCCAACAAAAAGGATGACACGACTTGTATTTGTCTTAATTTTAAAAAACAAGAATTATAACTCCTCTTGTATTATTAATGTAAAATATGTAACATATGCATACATCCTCGCTTGCTTCTTTACACATAGATTAAGCCTTCTATGAAATTATGTGTGATCATATGCATGAATTTTTATCTCGCTCATGTTCATAATAATCATGCTTATTCATGTACTTTGACACCTATATCAACCCCAATTCCAACCTAAACATCCCACTACACACTACTTAACTCACAATCCTACGAACCTCATTTATACATACTTATAGACTTTCATGCCTTTAATTTTACTCATTCCATCGCATACACATGTTAGATTTATCTAACTACATAGTTTTTTTGGTGGAACCCTATAACTATGAATCTATCAATTGGATTGTTAGTCACTAGAAACTTTAAAACGCAATCATCACCCAACAAAAAGGATGACACGACTTGTATTTGTCTTAATTTTAAAAAACAAGAATTATAACTCCTCTTGTATTATTAATGTAAAATATGTAACATATGCATACATCCTCGCTTGCTTCTTTACACATAGATTAAGCCTTCTATGAAATTATGTGTGATCATATGCATGAATTTTTATCTCGCTCATGTTCATAATAATCATGCTTATTCATGTACTTTGACACCTATATCAACCCCAATTCCAACCTAAACATCCCACTACACACTACTTAACTCACAATCCTACGAACCTCATTTATACATACTTATAGACTTTCATGCCTTTAATTTTACTCATTCCATCGCATACACATGTTAGATTTATCTAACTACATAGTTTTTTTGGTGGAACCCTATAACTATGAATCTATCAATTGGATTGTTAGTCACTAGAAACTTTAAAACGCAATCATCACCCAACAAAAAGGATGACACGACTTGTATTTGTCTTACTTTTAAAAAACAAGAATTATAACTCCTCTTGTATTATTAATGTAAAATATGTAACATATGCATACATCCTAGGTTTGATGCCCCATATATTCATAACACATATAACATGATCTATGTATCTATTTTGTAACATATGCACTATAACACATTGTACCCTTTCCCTATTATTCCTATTGAAAAAAAAATGTATTTATTTCAAGTTAATACTTTTTATCAATTGAATGTGTATTGATTATTCTTAAAAAGTATCTAGACATTCACTATGCATAACTAAAATTTGTTGTCCCCTACACTATTGGTTCTAGTTCTAGTGGTGTAGATCATTGTTATTAGAGTAAGAAAATCTACATTTTTATGCATGTAAACACACTAGCATAACTAGAGAGAAGGTCTATCAATCAAATATATTTAAAAATTTAACACAAAATCAAAATGGTTGATGCCCAGAATCAACCTAATTTATTCCTAAATATTCAAATGTTTATTGTAGTTACACTAGAAACAACTCACGCCTAATCTTTTGGCCAATAAGAAAGTTAATAATACAACTTAACCTTATGAATTACACTAAACCTAAATAATAAAATCAATAGTGGTTTAATAAACAAACTGTTCAAGGTAAAATTTAATTTTGACATCTCTTTGTTTGAAGGCAAGATTAACACCAAAGCATTGAATGCCTAGAATTGAAAAATCAATGTATACATGTCAGTAAATCATTTCATCAATGCTGAGAAGATCACCTCTTCAATATTAAATATATAGATTATAGTGGTCCAATAGTGGGAGACCTTCAATGCATATAGTGTGAAAGATTCCATTCCCATCAAATCCTATAAGACTTTATCAACGCACTTAAGGAGGAATACTACCCTCTTTGTCACTCTGAAGATGAATACATCAAGTTCCAGTAATTATGCCAATGTAAAGATCAATTAGTGTAATATTATATAAACATGATCCATGACTACTCTACATTCCTATTAGTTAACTTGAGTGAATAACATAAGGTGTTTAAATATATTAGTGTGCTCTCTAGTTACATTTATACGAAGATAGAGTTCTTGAATTTTGAAATTATAGAGTAAGCATATCATAATTCCAACAGGATTGAATAAACGTAAATATGAAACAACATTCCATCTATTCATATAATGTTATGTAAGGGCTAGATATTGCACAACTCTACATCACAAAATTTTACATAGAAGTAGATAACTTCTCTCAAAGGACATCATCATTAGAAAACTAGTTATAACTTGATGGTTCTTATGCCTTCTACTTGAGATAAAGGAAAGAATAAGTTTGGTGATAATTGTTACCATCACCATCACTTATCCACCCACAATGTCTCTGAATGTCATGGTCAACATTCCCTATTCATATGATTTGTATCAAGACCCTCACCAACAGCCAACAATGATCTAAATGTCTCATGTCTAAGCATTAGAACCACTATGATCAACATATTTGAGGAGTGAAAATTTATTTTAAACATCAATTAATATGTGAATGGTTACCCTATTCATATCATCATTGATAGTGTCATCCATAAGAACATCATTGTGTAGCACAAAACACAACACTTAGGTATTTCCACTACTACACATATTCTTTGGGGTGGTTTCAATAGGGGAAACAAATATAGGTCTAGTGAAAATATTTTTTTTGGTAAAAATTCAAGCCTTTTGAGTAAAACAAATTGCAACATCTTGTTGGGAAGGTAGTGTTTATATGACCATAATGTTGTAACCTAGGAATCCAAGGATGATGTTAGTTTCTATTGTTAGTGAAAAAACAAAAAAAAAAATCAAAGATAATTAACAATCTAAGCCTAATTACTAGGTTGAGAAATGATTGTAAAATAAATAAATCATCAAAGGCATGAAAAAAACATCATTTACCTTCTTATAATCACTTTATCGTGTAATTGACATAAGAAATGGCTTGTGCTCAACTTATAGACAATGGGTCTTCATCAATGGTGTACGTGTATCATCTCCCCTTGTACACTTTGGAAATTTGATCTTGGTATGTATTGGTTGTGAAGATATCTAAATATAATTTTGCATTAATTCCTCAAACATAAAATCTTGTTGAAGAATGGTCATAGCTTGGGTATTTATAGTTTTCCAATTAACTCCAACCCATGTGAATTTAAGCTTGGGTTAAGGTTGGTATGTTGAATGCATTTATGTTTTTTGGATATAGGTTGTATTTATGAATCATGGCACAACATCCTCCATATTTATCTAATTTATGTTAATATTTCTAGTTTTTTACTTTGAGGCTAATGACATCATCATGACATTGTATTCCTTGAAATTTAATTTTCATAAATTATTTATTCATTAATTAAACATGGATTTTCCACTTATGAATTTAATATGATTTATTTGATTAAGTAATACCAATTATTCATTTGATCATTTTAAGATTTTGGTTAAGTGCCCCATTTGATTGGTTAAAAACATTAATTTTCTAGGTTGCAACATGAATGGGGATGAATCTACCAAAGGTTATCATTTTAAATAGGGTATTAAGCAAATAGGGATGCCCTGACATGTTTTAGGGAATTTATGTCCAATATGTGGATGATTTTGAATGTTTATATGATTTTTATTGTTAGTGAATAAATCAAAAACAAATCAAAGACAAATAACATTCTAATAATAAGTATAGGGGTGAGCAATGATTATAAAATAAATAAATCAAGAAAGGGAAGAAAAAATCACCATTTACCTTCATATAATGACTTTATCTTGCAATTAGAATAAGAAAGGGCTTGTACCCAACTTATGGACAATGGGTCTTCATCAATGGTGCATGTGCATCATATCCCCTTGTACACTTTGGTAATTGGCTCTTGGTATGTATTGGTTGTGAAGCTATCTAGCTATAATTTGGAATTTTTCCCTTGTATTTAAAATATTTTTGAAGAATGGTCATGGGTTAGGTATTTATAATTTTCTAATTGACTCCAACCCATGTGTGGTTAATCACGAGTTAAGGTTAGAATGTTGAATGCATTTATGTTTTTAGGATAGAGTTTGTATTTATGAATCATGACTCAACATCCTTGATATTTATCACATTTATGTTGATATTTCAAATTTTTTACTTTTAAGTTGATGACATCATATTCCTTTATATTTGTTGAAATTTCATATTCAAAAATTATATATTCATTAATTCAACATAGATTTTTCACTTAAGCTTTTAATTTGATTTGTTTGGTTAAGAAATTTTTATTAGTCATTTGATCATTTAAAGTTTTTAGTTAATCACCTCACTCGAATTGACCAAAACAACAACTTATAAGGTCATAACTTGACTATGGATAAATCTATGAGAGGTTATTATTTTATAAAGGGTATTAACCCAAATAGGGATGGCTTGATGTGTTTTAGGGCATTGATGCCAAATGTGCAAATGATTTTTGGTGTTTCAATGTTTTTTATGATTAACTTGCATTGTTTGCTAGAAATCAGTAATATGTTCATTTAGACACCTAATGTGGCCAAAACACTATCTACATTTTGACCCTATTTGAGAAGGCATTATAAGACACATACATAGTAACATCTTATCAAATAATGAAAAAGTTACTAATTCAAAAATTTTAATGTTTGAATAATTATGTGTTGGCAATTGTAGGTTGTTATGAGATAAAAATATAGGTCCATGTCCTAGAGGGTGGATGATGTTCCTTAGATTCCCTCTTGAGGGAGCAGGTGGAAAATAGTATTATTGAAAAAAACATCAAAAAGAGGAAAATTACATAGTCTAATGGTCACATAGGTCTAAAAAATGATTTTCCCCAAAAAATTGGTTATAATAATTGGCATAGTGATTTTTCCATGAAAGGTTGATTAATCATTAGATAAAATCAATTTTACCCCATAAGGCAAAGTGGATCTTTGACCAGTCAAAATAATTTTCCCCATCATGGAAAATTGGTAAAGGGAGCTCACACAAGGAACCTATAATATGGATTAGCAATGGGATTAAAGAAAATAATGGTATAAATCTAGAGTACTTATTAGTACAAAGATGCACACCTAACTAGCATGTGGTACAACCAGATAATAGTGTTGTTAAACAAGCCTTTATAAAGACACAAATACATGGTCCAATGATAAAAATAGTCTAAAAATAATGAAAATAGAAACAAACATCTTGAAAAAAGGATAATGGAGTCAAAAATAAGACCTCCTAGAATGAACAACATGAACCTTAGGAATTGGGCATGAAAAATTAATTTTTAAAGCTATATTTTAACCACTTGGGGTAAATTGTTTTCATTTTCACCCTACTCTTTGACAATTTTAAGATTTGGACGTGTGAAGAAAACTAACAAAATATGGATCATGGATGATGATGGAGGTAAGTGAGTGATCACATTCATGAGCATGGGTGACCACCATAGGATGGGAAGCCAGAAAGTGAACCTCACTTGAGCTAATTTTTAATCTAGTTATAGGGAAATAAAAGGAGAAGTCACTATTTGTGTGGTAGTAAAAATGTCAATTTTTCCCAAATTCAAATGTCGACATCACCAAATTTCAATATAAATCACCAAATTGTTGATTCTATTGAAATAGCTGAAGTCACCATTTTTGTAAATAAATGAAAATGGCAACATCAACATAAATGTTATTAAATTCATAAATGGTGATTTCATCATTAAGGAAAATGATGACTTCACCCAAAAATAAAAACTAAGAGCCAAGTGAGAAAGAATAGGTCAAACCTCTTGTAATGAGAGGCATAATGGTCAAAGGCAAAAAAGAGTTCAAGTAGATTTGGCATAATTACATGTTTAAGTAAATATTTATTTATCAAGAGGTGATATAAATATAGAATCATGTTAATCTATATTTGGTTATAGGAGAGGTTTGAGGTCCTACAAACACATGAATGGCATTTGCATTATTTACTAACTCCTTAGATCTAGACCAAGGAGATGTGTGAATTTTTGGAGGCTATTGATCTATTAGATGTGGTTTAGATGCATGTGATTAGAGAAAATCAAACTTAATTGAGTACATTTGTCAAGCAGTGGAATTCATATACTTCCACCAACTAATAGGGGAGGTTACAATTTCATTGGAGGATTCTTGGTGTATACTAAAGTTACATATTAGAGGTTAGAATATATTTTGGATGGGCCTAGTACATCAACAAGCTATGATAGATAACTTGGTCAATAGATATAACATTCCCATGCCACATGGAAAGGTTGATATTTATTTTTTGGATCTATATATAGACATTTAACCTAATGACTCAGTACTTGAAGATCTGACACCACCAACATTGATTGATAAGGAGGTCATAATTCTGATTGTGATTATCATTACCATATTACTACCTCAAAAAAGTAGTTGATTATTTTATTTGGGCCTAGAAGTGGTGATAAGAGTGATTCTAGATGTTATGACCAGGTTTTCTCAGGTTTGAGTAGTATTCACCTAGTTATACAAAGATTTACATGTGGGGGCCTACTAAGGAGGCTATATTATTGGTGTCATTACATTGCTCCAGGTTTAAGAATTAGATCATAGAGCCCTATAAAACCTAGTAGAATATAGATGGGTATAGGGCCCATAGGATATAGTATGATGTGGATTGGTTTAGATACGTGTAAATTCCAAGGGACATCATGGTGATATTTACCACTTTCAGTGGATGTAAGATGATTTGACTTCTAATATTTTCATATGGTTGCCTTGATTACCACTACAAATTTAGTGGTGATTTGACATATGGTATATGACTTATATGACATCCAAGTGATTTTTGACAAGCAAAAGGACACATTATAGAGGAATACAGGTCAGATTGGGTCCTATGATAGTTTGGGATGCAACAAGATATACAAATGATCCTAGGTGGTTTTCTAAAACTACTTGAGAGATCATCTAATTGATGCTAGTGATTGTGAGGAGTATTACTATAATAAGTTATGGGAGATTAATATGGGTTTAATGGGCCTATGAAGAAGTCCCCATAGATGTATTTACAATGCCCATCTATATTATTTGGTTGACATAATTTTTTGTCAAAGAGATTAACAACACCTCTACAGTCACTAAGAAATTTAAAAGATAGATATGGAGAGGTTGGGGTGGGGATCATGGTGGGGATGAGATATAGGTAGATTAGGGGGAAGATGAGATAGAGGTTGATTGGGGTTGAGATTAAGGTATTAGTCAAGTAGGTGTTATTGACCAAAGTTTGAACTCAAGTCAAAATTGGTCACCCCTAGGTTGAAACCTCATACATTTTTCAAAATATTTTCATGTTCTTAATTTGTCTTAAATAGTTCCATATGGTCATATTTGTCCTTATCTAGCATTGCCCAAAGTTTGGTCTTATGTTCCCTTATCAAGTCTTATAGGTTAATTTCAAGGCATTAAGATTTTCAAACATGGTAAAAGGTTTGGTATGGTTTTAGGTCATTAAAAAAGTTTATTTATGAGTTATTAATATCATAATATAATACACTAACCTTTTATTTGACTCTCATATGTCAAAATTACATTTTGGCCACCTTTTGGCCTATTTGGAAGAGTTACAATACCATTCCAGGATGAAATAATTTCAAGAAGATTAAAAACATATTGGATATATAAAATGGGTTAGATAATGTTAAGGGATAGTAATAAACTAACAACATCAATAGTTTAATGCCTAAACTAAAAAAATGGCACTTTTGGGCACTTATATGGCCTTAAAAGATCATATTTTAGTTGGAAATGGTTTGTAATTGTCTATTGGCATCCCTAAGATCATTTTATATATTTTGAACAAGTTTAAAGTATAATTAACACTTCAAACAATTTTTCTCCTCCATTGTTTCCTTCACAAGCTCAGGAAGACAAATTTGAACTAAATGGTACATTAAGGAGAGAGAGAGAGAGTTAGGATCTAAAACTTTGGAAATTTTTAGGGGTCCTATTAAAATTTAAATAAGTGGAGTTATTTTGAAAATTTATTTCGTATTAATTATGAACATTCACTAAGAGTGACAGTAGGCCACTATGTCTTATCCATCCAAGTAGGGTCTATTCTTGTGCCTATTTCTCCAATTCAGAAATCAATGGAGAAGAATATTTTTGATGTAGGTTTTTAGAGGTCAAGTATGTACATTTAATTCTGGTTTCATCATCCAAATCATAGTCCATGAATTTCATTCACTTGAAAGAAAGTGGTCTTGATGTATAAAGTGTTTCACTCACTCCTGTTGAAAGTTTTTTTTATCTGAGGCATTGGTCAATTTTAAGAGTTTATATAACTCCATTTTTCATAAAAAATTCATCACTCTTCCAAATTTCATGTGTCCTCTCTTGAAAAATATCTCCTTGTTTTTAGTCTCCAAGAAGTGTCATATGCCTTGCTCTTAAAATGCATAGTACAGATAAATGGTTTTTCAATGATCTAAGAGCCATGTTTGATCTATATGGTGATGATACTAATTTTTGATCTATTTGAGGAGTTTTTAAGTCAAATTTGTTGAATGTTTCCATCAAATCATGTTCTCAAGAAAGGTTATAAGATGTTTGACTGTATATAGTCTGTATAGACCAGTCAGATAAGGAAGTTAAAAAGGTGACATGATACTCAATAATAGTATTTTTTGACTATTGGAGGAGTGATAAGGAGGTGTGAAGTGTTTTTATAGGTTTGAAAATTCAAAATCTCAAGAAATGGATATTTTTAGCCCTAAGCAAGTAAGTAGTGACCTACAAGCACTAAACCTATAGGTCGTTATTTGGACCAAGTCAATATCAAATCAACAATAGAAGAAGCTCAAACTTAGAGACTTAACATCATTGTAGATGAAATAAGTGTCAAATACCATTTTAAAAATAAATAATCTACTTAGAAGTCATATATGGTCAATAAATAAATTTGACAATCTTAGAATACCACCTATAATATAATGTATGGCTTGTACATGAAAGCAAGTGACAAGTGATTGAAAATGTCATAAATTGAGTTTACATACATTGGAATTAACTAATTTTATTTGTATTATTAAAAAAAACATGGCATAGTTATAATACTAACTTCCAAATGTCAATCCTAATGCTCAAACAACCTACTAGCATTTAGAGGTTGCTAACTATACATATTTTTCTCAACCCTAAGGAAAGAGAGGGGTACAAGTGTGTAATAGATGATTGAAGCCTAATTGATTTCTCAAAAAATTAAAGAACCATTTAATATAATAATTTATTTATAAGTGAAGGACTTGAGACCCATAGATACAGTCAAGATACCTTAAAAGGCCACTTGTAGGTTTTAACTCAATGGTAGGCTGATATTAACCTTGAGTAAAGACACAAAATAGTATATGAGGAACTATGATGCATACCTTAAATAAACTAATAGATATTAAGGTAATTTTAGACCAAATTAAATAATTCATAATATTTATCTAGATTGATTCCAAATTTTCCATACATAGTCAATCAATACATACATGTATGCCTACTCCTCAAGAGTGTGTGTGCTTGATTTAAGAATAGAAAGTCTTGTGAGAGGTATAAATGTATTAAATACATTTTTTTAATGATTTAATAATTTTATAAAAACCTTAATATAACCCTCATACCTTATAATAGAGAATAACAATGTCAAAAGTTAGTCTAGACATAATGAAGCATAAGACACACATATGTAGGTTAGCCAATCATGAGATAGATTGAAGTTTTGATGCCTCTATAGGCCTAGTCACACTTTGAGAATGGATAAAAAATATTTTTATGAGTGGATAAATACATTCATGTCCACCTAAAATCCATACTAATAGTAGGCATACTCATTGTTTTATCTTAGACCCTACTCAATCTATTGAAAAGGAGCAGTCTTGAGACCAAGAGGTATGTTTGAACCTAAAAAAAATGTAATCATGGAAAGCCTAATATAGGTCCATTAAGGCCATAAATGTATGTATATAATTTATAAATACACTCTCAAGTAGCACAAAACCTTAGATTTCAATCCAAATTCCCTTTAGGGTTAGTAAGGAGGTGACAGGCCTTAAATCCCAAGTCCCTTCACCAATACACCAAATGCATACAATGGATTAATGATCATTAATAGAGAATGTAAAATCACGAGGAATATTTTTTTGTATGTGTTTTAATCCCTTATATAAATAAGATTGATTTTTGAGACATAAAACTCAAATTAGAACCTTCTTGAGTTTAAAAAACTAACCCTACCACCTGAAGAACAACTTCACACATTCAAACCATATCTCACACTTTGCATGGGAATCTGAGCCATTTTGAATAGGTGGGTGGGTTCAATAAAGAATGTTCTAAAATTAGAACGAGGATAATTAGTGGCTTGTACTTTATGAATGATCATTAAAACCCTAAACATCTCTTAAACCCTTCTAAAACCTAATAGTGACCAGGAAGAACAAATGGACCTCTAATGCACATATAATGAAATTTTTTATCTTGAAACCTCTTAGATGTTTATGAACCCAATGAGGTTATCCACGTGTACTTTGTTTTACTTGTACTTGTACAAACTACTATAAATTCCCTATTTGCATATTTTTGGTGTTCTTTAGGTGTTTAGAGAAAGTGACAACTTCCAAATTAATAGATAAGGTCATTTGGGATTTGTCCTAATCATTAAACCCAAAATGTATCCACAAGATATTATCTAGGTAGCCAAATAAGGGTCATTTTCCAAGGCAGTCTCAAATGTGCCTAAAATGAGATGAGTTGATAAGGTCATTTCATGGTTCTCATACTTACATAGGGTATGAAAACCTAAAAATTGACATGGGGTTTGTTGATATGCCAGTAAAAGTTAATCAAATTCTTTTGGGTGGTTTTAGACGTTTAGGAAAGGTTTGGAGCAAGAAAACAATGTTCTAGGTAATGAGACATAAATGAGGCATAATTAAAGAAAGAGAGGTAGAAAAAATTGACTTATACTCATAATCTGAAGAGGAAATTCAATATATATCTATAAGGACATACTGGGTCCTAGAATATGCCTTCATTTTTTAGTACCCTTTGTACATTATCCTACATAATGAGGTTTATAAGTTTTTAGGACTATAAGGAAAATATGCCTAGTGATGGATTGAGGGAGTTGTTCAAAGAATAAAAATTATTTTATTCAGGCATAATAAAATATTTTAATACCATATGTGGAGGTATAATGATTTAAAGCATATGAATTTGAGTTTTAGGCCACTTGGACCAAGATAGGCATGGGAAATGAAGAGTTTCAAGACACCTATGCACATGGGTGATGAAATCTTAGATCAAAGGATTTCATTAATGAATGGAATGATTCCAATTATTTTTATGAGATTATTTCATTTTAAATTCATGATTGATAAGTACATTTTTCACTCTTCTTATGCAGAGAAGTGTAGTTTTCAAGAAGCTAGTCAAGGTGTGAAGCCAAGTTCTAAATCTTATGCCACATGGAGGGTTAGAGCATTTTTAGGAGTGAGACACATGGTTTTTAAATTTTTTTTATGATTTTTTCATAACACCCTTTATTTTTTTAACTCATGAATACACTTGTCAATCCTCTTTTACTACACCCCTCTATCTCTCTCTCTTTCTTCACACTTCTTTATATAAGGAGCCACTTTTGGATTTGTAATCTAATCCACATCTGGTATGTAAAATCCATGCAAGATCTATTAATTTTTTTTACTTTGAATAAAATATTTAATTCTAATTTTTATTTCTCAACTTCTTGTCTAAGTGTGTGAAGTAGTGCATAGTTGAATGATAAGTGATAATGATTTATCCTTGTGTTCACCTTAGTCTTTCATGTTTTGTGAAAGTAGTCTTCTCTCTAACACATAAAATTGAGTATAATTAGTCTATTTTATGTATTTAAGTGTAATTAATATTAATAGTGTCTAAAAATATACCTCTTATTCATCCACATTGGGAAATACTTTTTCATCTTAACTCCATGTTGAAATACTTATGTTAGAGAAACCTTGGATGTTGAGATTAGTTTTGTGAATTACCTTTCATAGTGCAAGTTAATGGTAGTCTTGTGAAGATTAAATTTTTGAAACACCTCATTAGGCTAGGTTTATTTCATGTTTCTCTATCCCTTTTCATCTCCACTAGTTCGTAACATAGGTGATGAGCTTAAATAGGCATATCAAGGGAGTTAGCCATTCAATCTAGAGGTTTATCCCCACTATAGAAAACCTAAAAGTATAGGGGTAATCCCATTATTTCAATCAATTAGGTTAGTCTTGAAATAACTCTCCAAGGGTGAAAAATTAAGTGACAATAGTTGTAGCATGCCTACTAGGATCATTTTCCTAAGCACTTCTTGTCAAGGTGAATGCTAGTCTTGAAAACATCAAAATAACATAAGTGTTTACTACTCAACATTTGGTAACTCCACTAAAGGTAATACATTGAGTTACAGACCATTTTATCATCTTATTATGCTTCATGGTATTTACTAGGTCAAATGATAGTATAGGTAATAATCCTACAAATCCACTCCCTCGTCCTGAGCTTCCTCTTGAAATTTAGTACCTTGAGCCTTTCTTGACACTTGATAATCTTGAAGAAGAGACTTAAGAGAAATAAGACATTGAATGTTAATAAGAGTAAGAGAGTGAATAAGAGTTTGAAGATAAAATTTATAGGAAATGTGCTTTCTCATATTTTAATACTAAAAATATGATAAACCTTGTTTCCTATGATGATATCCCTCAATGCCACCAAGAGTATCTCTTCTTTCAATGGGGATGGTCCCATCACCCCAAGTGACCACATTAGAGAAATATCTAACTTATGTAATTTCCACAATATCATAGAGATTAATATAATAATCAAATTTTTTGCCATGTCCCTTGGGTAAAATACCTTTATTGTTATAAAACATTGATATGAGGATACATTACTATGTGGGATGAATTGGGGAATTATTGACTCAAATATTTGAGGACAAGAGTGATCGTACATCACTAATCCTTCAGTAAAATGCTATTTAAAGTAGGGTTAAGGAATCCGTCAACCTCCTATGACCCCCTACAAGTTTTATTTTCCAAACCTACCTTAGAGTTATTGGGACTAATATAGTTGTCATGTTGTAATCCATAGGAGTATATACATTGCCTGATGTCTATGATATGACTATTAAATATGAGAATGGTTTGATTCAAGCTAATAAACTCAATTTAAATGAATCAATGCCTATCTTGCCTCACATGTATACTACCCCTCCAAACCTTGATCCATTTCCAAATCTAAATATCAAGTATAAATAAAATCCAAAGAAATAAAATGATGTCATTGATTGAAAATAAAACTATAAGGCCTTAGAAATTCAATTAGGCAATCCAATCAACTTGTTAGAGCTAAAAAAACTCATAATATTAACTTCCACAAGATAATATATTTATACCTTAACATAATGGTCAGGAGGCAGGACAAGGTCAACCTAATTTACATGGGTCACCTAATTCCTATAATCTAAATTTTGCTTCCACCACAAGAGACATAATTCTAGTCCATAGAAAAGTAATTCAAGGAAAAAAATGGCCAAATTATTGGGGGTAGCCTCAAGGATAGTACATGAATTAAAATTAGGATGGAGGTCAAGACTTTGTTTATCAAGAGGGCCTACTCCTTACTTGACATCTAAAGATGATGTCTCTATGCAAGAAAGAAACAAGTGGAGGAGTGTAGTAATTCAGGAACAAGATTTATGAACTTCCATATGGATGATAGTTTTGTCATAAATAACCCCTTCAAGTCAATAAGGTATGAATGCAAATGTGGCAGCCTCTACAAGTCTTCACCTCCTCAAAATCAGAACTTGGTAAATGTGTTCAAGCCTTCATTACCTCAAGCTCAAGGTAATTAATTTCCTAAAAGGATGAAAAAAAAGGTTAGTGTCTCTCCTTTGAATATTTTAAGAACACAAAAAATTTTATCCCTTTGAGATGTACTCCACATGCCTAGTCAAAAAGAGTTACCCCAAGATTAGTTATCCCAACATCATATTCCCCCTCAACCATCAAAGCATATTAATGTATCCATCACAAATTCACTTTCTCATATTGTTTAATATTAAACCATGTTTGATACAAATATACCTTTATATATTACCCTCATTATGGGAAATAATTTGGTCCATAATTTCATTGTGGATAGTGGGGTAATAACTCTAGTTATGCCTAAACTAGTTACATACGAGTTGAAACTGAAGTATGAGCCAAATAGAAAAGGAGTGTTTCATCTTGATGGAACACCAAAAAATTATATATGTCTAATCAAAGGTTTGAAATTGTTATTGCATGAATTCCCAATTTTTCTAATTCTACAAGACACAGTAGTGGTAGATTTACTTTTACACTTTGCCATTTATCAATCAAGAGACTTCACTGCCAAGAGAGGAGGATATGTTTTTGTTGATTGGTATTTATTGGATTTTATAATGAGATATGGAGATAAATTGAAAATAATATCATATCCATTATCCAATTTTCACATTAAACCATATGTGGAAGCTAGTTCTAATCTAAATTGCACTATCAAGGAGTAAGAGGAACATGTCATAGATGATGGAGCATCATCCAAAATTGAAGGTATTTCTGATCTCTTCTTATATTAATATGGTTTTGAGACCTACTAGTATGATCTCAATTATTTCATTAAAGATACAGGTCTTGGCACATACATCATTCATGATGAGGGTGATGAGTATTCTAAAGTAAGTTTTGATGACTCCCTCACACAAGTTACAATGGGTAATTACTATCTTCATATGGATGATAATGATGAATATCTAAGTGTAATATAACATGGTAATAAATATGGTGAAATTATGCCTACCCAAGATGAAAAATTTCATGAGTGTGATAGTCAAGATGAAGTTGATGATCTATTGCAGTAGTTTCATGTCATAGTTCAAGAATTTAAACAAGGAAGCTCTCCCTCAAAATAAACATGAGTCTGATAGTGAGGTTATTAGTATACATAATTAACATTAATAATAATGTCAATTCATTAATAAGGAGGTTATAGTATTATAAGAGTGCAATAATGCCAAGCAATAAATTTGTGTGGTTAAAGAGTAGCCTAGGAATCAATATGATATTGGATCACTTGTAGACATGTTTGGCCATCAAGAAGACAAGTATGATGGTCCTAGACATCAAGAACATCATGGTATAAATGAAGGAGAATTTGAGGAATTTTTCATGACTCACAATAATCAATTTGAGAAGTACCAAATGACTATGAAGGAGATAAAGAACATTGCACTATCAAGCAGACCTAAAAGATAGCTCAAAGGACCATTCAATGAAGTTTCAAGTGGTGTAATTTCATCTAGTGTAGTTCATATTATTTTTAAGTACTTTTATCACCTTAAAAAGAAATTTTATTTGAAAACATTCAACATATGGTGACTTATTCTCATGGAGTAGTTGTGACTCAAGAAACATCATGTTTGATCCTTGTTCACTTGTCTAGTCCTACGGGTTAATTTTAAGGCCTTGAGATTCTCAAACATGGTAAAATGTTTGGTATGTTTTAATTTCATTATAAAATTTTATTTATGTGCCATTAATATCATAATATCATGCACTAACATTTTATTTGTCTCTCATATCTAAAATCCACATTTTTGGCACTTTTTGGCCTATTTAAAAGAGTTTCACATACCACTAAAAGAATAAAATGTTTAAAGAATATTAAAAACATAAATATTGTCATAAATAGGTCAAATAATTTTTATAGATATTCATATACTGAAAACATCTATAGTTCAACGCCTAAACTAAGTACAATGACACTTTACAAGCACTTTTATGCACTTTTACGACCTTACAAGATCATATTTAAGTTGGAAATAGGTTTTAAGTGTCTATTAGTATCCATTAGATCATTTTAAATATTTATAAAAAATTTAAAATCTAACTGACACTTCATACATTCTTTCTCCTCCATTGCTACCTTCACAAGCTCAAGAAGGCAAATTTGAACTGGATGGTACAACCATGAGATAGAGAGTTAGGCGATAAAACTTTGGAAATTGTTAGGAGTAATATTAATATTGATATAAGTGTAATTATTTTTCATATAAGTTTCATTTTATTTATGAAAAAATTCTAAGAGTGATAGTAGGTCACTATGTATTATCCATTCAAATAGGGTCTATTCTTGCACATGTTTCTCTAATTCAAAAATTGATGGAAAATAATGGTTTTAAGGGATGTTTTCAGAGGTCAAGGAGATAAGTTTCATAACAAAACTCATCTACATGAACTTTCTTCACTAGAAGTAAAGTGGTCTTGATGTAAATTTTTTTTGACTCACTCCCAGTGAATGTTTTGTTTGTATTAGGTGTTGGTCACTTTTAGGGGTTTATGTAATTCCATTACTCATAAATAATATCCTCACTCTTCCATATTTCATATGTCCTCTCTTGGAAAACATCTAAATTTTATTAGTCTCTAAGAAGTGTCACATGCCTTGCTCTTGAAATGTATAGTATAAATAAATGGTATTCTAATGATCTAAGATCCATATTTTATATGGATGGTGATGAGATTAATGTTTGATCTAATTGAGGAGTTTTAAAGTCCAAATTGTTGAAGGTTGACATCAAATCATACTCTCAAACAAGGTTATCAGATGCTTGATTTTATATAGTCTGTATTGACAAGTCATATAAGGAAGTTGAAAAGGTGACATGGTACTCAATCATAATATTTTTAGATGATTAGAGGTGTGATAAGGAGGTGTGAAGTTTTTTGATAGGTTTGAAAACTCAAGAGCTCAAGAAGTGGCACTTTTTATCCCTAAGGTTTTAGGTTCTCACTTTTGATCAAGTCAATTTAAAATCAATAGTAGAAAAATCTAAAACATGGAGACTTGACTTCAATGCAGATGAAAGAAATGTCATAGACTGTTGAAGAGAAACTAAGCTACTTACAAGTTAGATATAGTTAAGAAACTAAGTTGACAGTCCTAAAAGACCACATATAGTATTATGTATGGTTTGTACATGAAAACAAGTGAGAAGTGATTTAAAAATGTCATTAATTGAGTTTACAGACCTTGTCATATAGTGGAATCAACTCCTTTGATTTGTGTTTTTCAAATCACCATGACATAGTGAGAAGACTAAATTATAAATGTCAAGCCTAATGCTCAAACAACCTACTACCATTTATAGGTTACTAACTAGATAATTGGTCTCAAAGCTAAGGAAAGAGAGGGAGAAAAGTGTATAAGAGATGATTGAAGCCTAATTGATAACTCAACCAAGTAAAGAACCATTGAATATGATCACTAAATTGGAAGCGAAGACCTTGAGACCCCTAGATGAAATCAAAATACCTCAAAAGGTCATCTACAGGCTACAAGTTAGTGGTAGGTTGATCTTTACCTTGAGTAGGACATGAAATGGTGTATGAGAGACTATGAGGTCTACCTTAGATAAACAAATAGAGAGTAAGGTCATTTTAGACCAAAGGAAACAACTCAAAATATTGATCATGATCAAGTCCAAAGTCTCCATACATAGTTAATCAATACATATATGTTATTAGCATGTTATTATATTATCTTAGGCTATTTTTAAAGCTATATTCCCTATCATTATGGCTATAGTGGTTTTAACCACTTAGGTGGATAGGTTTCATGGGCCTAACCATTTTACTCTACTTGATGATTTTTATTCCACCCACGTTCTTTTTTTTCTATATAATAGGCTTTCCATTGTATTATTTTGTACACTATTTAATATCATTTCATTTTATTTTCTATTTCTAATATGGTAATCATATCTTATGGTTTATGAAGCTTGGGAATCAAGAGAGGATGAACTCATCAGGGAGGAACATGAAGCACCATGAGAGGGAAAAAAATTATTTTTTTCCTGTGACAAGATGGAAATCTAGATAAGTAGAGAAAAGGTGGAGAAGGTACGTATATACTATGACAAAGATAAAGAATGCTGTGGGAGAGGCTCTTACGTCAAAATTATTTTTTTCTTCTCTCCCATGTAGATCATACATTATACGACACCACACACCTCTTGAAGTGAAGCCACAAATTTAGTTGGTGTCCATTTTAGGTGATTCTCAACTCTATAAATTTATCTTGGCTAGTAGAAGATATTAGGATCTGATGAAATCAATTTTTTTTAGAATTGGATTTATAATTAGTGCCTAAAGATTTGTAGGATGGCCATTTACACAGGTCTTTTTTGATAGGCCAAAATTTATTATCCATCCTTTTATGCCGAGTTTTATTCCACCAATAAAAAGTTAGCTACATATATTTTATATTAAATTGGAATAAATCAATTTATTTTTTTCAAAACTTTAGAAATTGATTTTTACTTAATGTTTTGCCTAGAGGAACACATTTAATTATGTTGAGAGATAACCATAAAGCCAAACAAATTGAAATTTTCATCATTTTATGGGTTTTATATATGGATGTTGATGGAGAATAAATTTTTGAAATCAGAGTTGTATATATCTTGATTTAATTGTTTTATTCATTTTTTGTGTTTTTAAAGATGAAAAGTTTAAAATCTCTCAAACATTGTTGAGTTGTTTCCTAAAAAACTAGAGGTATTGACTAGTTTGTGGTTTGAGTTAGTGGGTAGGAGGATTTTTATGTAAAATAATTATAGTTTTTCTAATATTTTCATTTTTTAATAAAAACTAGGTCTAAATGTCTAGTTAATAACATCTCTTGTTTCCAGATTCACAAAAATTGACATGCAAAAATTTCAATTTACGGAGTCACAAGGTTTTGATGATATGTGAATATTGAAATCTTGATCAAATAGTGCTCTATAAAGATCAAAGGACTACCACTGGTTTCGATGACTATGATAAAAACTATTTTGAGTCTCTTATGTTGTTAAAACTATTAGTAGAAGATAATTTAATCTCAGAGGTTAGAAATGCAACTAGTGAATCAGCTTTGTGGACTAATCTTACTTCTAAATATCAAGCTTCTAAAGCTAGTAGGGTATTATATTTGAATAATTTGTTATTTTTCACTAAGATGTAAGAAGGTGACTCCATTTATGAATTTCTATTGCAAATCAAGGACATTAGTGATTAGTTGAAGGTTGTATTGAAGCCTAATGATGAGAAATATTTGATTTCTCTAGTTATGGAGAATCTTCCACCTTCATTTGAGTAATTTTTAGAGTCCTTACACATGATTTTTGAGATGAAGACTTTAGAATTTGAAAAGTCATCCACATTTTTATTACAAAAGGAGAGACAATACCAGTAGACAATATTGTCTACATATACTTCTATAGAGAGTGAATTATTCATCAAGGGAAAGGATAAACAATTTGGTAAAAATACTAGTTCTCTGATAAAAAATTCACAAGTAAGTGGTTCTTATAAGATATCTAAGTGGAAATGTGTTTACTATAAGCAACCTAGTCATTTTAAGAAATATTCTAGGAAAAGACAACAAGATATGGCTAACCCTAGAAATAAATATCATCGAGAAAATGTAGTTGAAGGTGAAGGTGAGGAAACATCTCCTTATTTTGCTTTCATGGTTTCCAATGGTAATTATATGGTGGATCAAGATTGGTACTTTGATTCAGGGGCATCTCATCATTAGACATGCCATAAGGACTGGTATGTGGATTTTGTTAAAGATAATAGTAGTAATGAATTTATATCTTTGGGAGATGGTGGAACTCATTTTGTGAAGGGATATGGTAATGTTCAAATCAATTTAAATGGAGTAGTTTGGTATACATTTAAGAATGGTAGGTATGTGCTTCATATGAACAAAAATATGCTTGCATTTAATGAGGTCACTTCAAAATCTAGTTTTGTTTTAAAATTTCAAAGACAACAATGTTTATTCACTACTAGAGATAACATGATTATTGATGTTGGGATTGGTGAGAAAGGCTTTTATAAGCTTACAGATCCATAGAGGGAAAAAGAAGGTGCACTTGCAACAGTTGATAATGCAAGTTTATTATGTCATGAAAGGTATGGGCATTTGGAATTCCATTATTTGAATACATTGAGTAAGACTAAGATGGTTAAGGGGATTGTTTCTATTCGGGATAGTCATCATGTATGTACCGGACATGCAAATTTGCATAGTCCAATGCAAACACCTACCCCTTATGGATCCCATTATCTTCTATTATTGGTTGATGATTTCTCTAGCAAAAATTAGGTATACTTTCTAGTGAAGAAATATGATTATTTTTCTAACATCCTTACTTGGAAAGTTATGATTGGAAAATAGGTGGGATAGTTAGTGAAATATTTTAAAATGGATAATGGGGGTGAGTTCATCTCAAAACAGTTCAAGGAGTTCTGTGCCACTAAATTCATACACATACAATACACTACCCCTTACACTCTATAATAAAATAAAGTTATATAAAGGTGAAATATGACAATGATGGACATGGCTTGTTGCTCTGTCTAAAGTAAAAACATTCGATATAGATATTGGGTATAAGCAATAAATACAATGATGTACATCCTCAATAGAAGTCCTAAAATAGAATTAGAGAATATGAATTTATAGAAGGCTTGATCAAGTAAAACTCCAGATATAAGTTATTTTAGAATTTTTGGTTGTGTAGCTTTCATAATTATTCCTAGTCAAAAGAGAAGTAACATGGATGAAAAAATAAAAACATACATGTTTGTTGGTTACAATGAGTAGTCAAAGGCCTACATATTAATTTATGTTTCTACTAAAAAAGTTATGGTAAATAGAGATGTCATAGTAAACAAATAGATTTCATACTTCACAACAACTCATACAATTTCAGATATTGAGTCATTATTTTCTTCTAATGATTCTATTATAAGTTGTGATGTGAAAGTTAAGCAAGATTCTAGTTCATTGGTGGAATCACATTCTAGGGAGGGAATTATTCTAGGTCATTATGAGGTTCCAGGTCATTGTGAGGTTCTATCTTAAAAAAAAAAAGAATCCAAAGTGGTATTCTACCACAATGGAAGTACTAAAGGAGGGAATCTTGCCACAAGGTGTGGAAAGAAGAAGATTGAGATTAGGAAAGTAGTTTTATAATAAAGGTGAGCATGAAATTTTTTCTCTAACAACTACTATTTCATAGGCATTTGAGGCTAATAATTTTTTAGAGGCCAAAGGGAAGCATGAGTAAGAATCATCCGTGCAATGAGAATATGATTCCTTGATGATAAACAAGACTTGGGAGCTCATGGAGCTACCATCAGGAAATAAATACATTGGATGTAAATGGATTTACAAGGAAAAATGTAAAGAAGATGGTTCCTTGGAAAAATATAAATCTAGACATATTGTAAAACATTATAGATAAGAGGAAAGGGTTGATTATGAAGAGACTTTTTCTCCTACTACAAAGATTGTAACTGTTCATTTGATTGTTGCTATTGCTACTCACTTTGGATGGAAAGTGCACCAAATGGATGTCAAAAGTGATTTATTTAATGGAGATATAGAGGAGGAAGTCTATATGGTTTATCCATAGCAGTTTTAGGTTACTGGTAAGGAATTTATTGTTGGTAGGTTGATCAAATCCTTCTATGGGATTAAGCAGGCTCATTGGGCCTAATATATGAAAATAGACTAATATCTTAGGGAGTCTAGTTTGAAAATATTTAATTCTAAACCAAAACTCTATGTAAATGTCTCTAGTGATGATATATTTATCATAATTATATGTGTTGATGATATGCCATCATTAGGAGTAGTGCTAGTCTCATTCAATAAATGAAGGCTGATATTTGTTGTACTTTTCACATGACAAACTTAGGACTATTGAAATGATATTTAGGTGTTGAGTTTTGTCAAGTTTATTAATTTATATTTGTGTCACATAATAAGTATGCAAAATCATTGTTGGAAAGGTTTAAGATGATGGATTGCAATCCAACTCACACACCTATAGAATTTGTATCTTGTATACACATAATATTTTAAAACTTTTATTGATTACCGACACTTTATATCTTACAAGAACATATCGAGTCTCAATCACTTTGAGTCCATGACTTAAGGGGTGTACCAGGAAAGGGGTGGGTATACCGTTGACACTTCATAGGATTGTTATTCTTTTTACCACTTGCCATCTAAACACTTGTTTCCTAAAACCATTTACCCTAAGCTTATTATTCTTAGTCTTATCTATTCTAATATTTTCCTCCTTTCATTCCTCCTTTTCTTTCTTTAACATCCTTTCTGAATATCAATTATATTGGGTCAATTAGGTCAACCTAGTATAATTTAGGGGTATTATTTACTTTCTTAGCTTGTTAGCCATTTGGTTGACCTAGATCAAACTTGGTAAATTATCCTCAAAAAAACACTGGGTCGATTAGGTTGACCCCATACATCCAACATTCCTGGAAGGATTTAGGGCAAGATCCACATATATATAAAAGATCATTTCCTGCCGTTTCATAAGAGAAAAATTATTAACAAATAATTGTGATCAAAGATCTACTTATTGACTATTCTACTTGAGGAATCAAGCTTAGGGTTCCATAATTTATTTGGAGATATGAATCTTTTATTGTGGAGAAGTATTTTAGATGCTTAGGTAGGTTATGTAGCCTAGAGCTATTCTATCTTGGTTATCTTTACATACCACGACAATCTCTTACAAAGCACCTTGGCCAAGGGAGAGATTGAGGCTCGACAGGTTCATATTCAAAGGTAAGTATTCCTAAATTTATTTATCCTTTGTAAGAGTAGATAGATAATGCATTTGTATTCTTCTCTCCATGTATTTAGGATTCCATATACATTGACATGAGTATATATCTTATAATACATGCTTAATTTAATCTTTTATTTTATTGATTCTAATCCCAATTTTGTGCCGTAATCTTTGGTGAGCACTAGATTAGATTTTGATTTCTTGTTATTATTATAGAGTGAACATTTAAAACCTTAAGACTCCATTATGGTTATTGTATGACTGTGTTAGACTATAGGATTTTTAACCCTTCCTAACATTATGTGTTGTGATAAGTGGTACAAGTGATCCCCTAATTGGGTCTAGAAGATCCTCATATTGGTCATGCTCACACTTAATATGTGTATCCCAATTAAAAGTGTAGGTGTGATCTATCTTATCTAATCTAGGATTAATTCATAAACACAATGCATTTTTGATTACATACATTTTGGTGAACCCAATGTGAACTAGCCCTTGAAGTATTTGTTCACTTTTTCCTTCATTTATTTCATTTATTTTTATAATCATTTTTATCATATATTTTGACATTCTGGATCAATTCTATTGACCCAAATTTTTTATCTCTATGTGCAAGTTGTAAGAATAGACAACTAGATTGACCCAGTCAACCCAGTATAGGATTCAAGCTTTTCAAACACCCAATTTAGCCTACTAGGTCAACCCAATTGAGCCCTTATAGTTTTAGTACTTTTTCAGTAGGCTCTTGTATAACTTGATCACTACTATTAACCTAGTTTGCAAGTTTTTCAAGCATAATTCCAAGTTCTAGACCAACAATCTTCTTCATTACATCTCGGATCCACCAAGGTTCCTTTATACTTATTTATTTATTTCATTTTTGTATTTCATTTCATAGTTTTTAGTATTCAAAATTTCCCTTTCACAGTCAACTAAATCGACATTGTCAACCAAGTTATGTGTTTTATCTAAAATAATTGGATCAACACTACCAACCCATTTCATTTTTAGACCTTGTTTTCATAGTATAGGTTTGACCTTGTCGACCCTATTTTATATTTTTTTCATATATTTTTGACACTATACCTTGTTTCAAACTTAGAATTAACCTCATATCTATTAGTAATTATCTCACACACTTTCTTTTCATGTTGTTTGCATGCTTAGAATAGTTCACATAGTATAATTAGGGTATTTCTAATTATTTTCTTAGTTTCATTATTTATATTTTATGCACACATGAACAAATCACAAAAAAATAAACAATCACTTTAAAATTTGTATACCCTAGGCCAACCTAATTGGATTTCATCACCAAGGGGGAAGTCAAATTGATGCTATGGTAAAGTATAAAACATGGTTAATTATATATTTTGGCTAAGCACCCAACATACTTAACACTGTGATGTGTGAAGTGAGGGGGTAAGCCCCAATACTAAGCTTGTATCATTGTCACTACAGTCCCTTTTAGTCCAAACTACTTGAAACCATCCTTAGATTTCTATCTAGTACCTTAATTATATCCAACTTCCCATCACATTAAAGTCATTCCTAATAATCTAATAAATAATCAGGTTGACCAATTAGTTATCTTTACTTTTCAAGTTTTTTGCTTTCTATTTGCTCACTTATGTATGAAAAAGATTACATTAACTAGTATTAGTGAAAGATTTTTCTTTATGTGTTCCAATTGGATTGGCCAGTGTTAATCCAATTATTTGTCTATTTCCTTTCATTGCTTACTAAGTTTTCATTATTTGTAAAGTTAGATTGTTTCATTTTGCAAAATTAGTTTTTAAGCTTCTCAACTTTGATGTCTTCTATACTGGATCAACCCAGTTGACCCAATGCTTAGTTTTCCTTCTATACTTTTTACTAGATCGACCTAATCAACCTTGTATCAATTTATAATCCTTGTTTCTATACTAGATTGACCCAATCGACCTAATAAAGTTTTATTCACTTCTTTTGAGCTTTGATTTTTCATCTCTCTTCTTTTCCCTTCATCATGGACTTTACATTGGATAATGATATTGAATTATAGTCAACAAACATAATGAAATTTACCAATCCTAATAAGGTCTCCCATATATAGAGTAGGGCTCCTCTTTTGGATTCTAATAATGTTTATATCACCACTTTCACAATGAACTATGGGACCCCTCCTCATACCTATTTTCACCATAATCCTCTTTTCTTAGAAAACCATCATGAGATGGAGTATAATATTCAAATGATTTTCTTTATCCCTAAATTTCCCCAATATAGAGGAAAGGATCCTTATACCATTTATAAACTCATGATTAGTTGTCAAACTAAAGATCCTCATTCACCTACTTCTACATTCCATGAAATATTTGGAGGTACCACTTTTTTTGGTTGTCAGCCTATTCCTTTAATTTTGTTTCCTTATTATACCATGACTTCCTCTTCTTTAACCTCTCTTACCTCCATGCCTATTATCTCCACTAACATGATAGGATATACATATAATATGCCTCTCATAAGGTCCACCATCTTTAATCCTTACACTAGTTCATTAGTTTCTACCCAAGGCAATCATTCTTCTAGTGCTTCTTCCTCTCAACCATTCACTCATCCATCTTTTGCTTCACAAGACAATTTTACCACTAGTGCCTCAAATTTTCATTATTGTTCTTAAGCTCATATCAATACTAATAGTGGAACCCAAGTAACTAATAACAACACAAATACCAATTGTAATTCTTCTAATGCTAAACAAACACATCAACTTTTTTTGCAAACCCTAAATGAAATGAATATATTTCAGTCTCGTAACACCAATTGAATGATGAGATTTCAAAACCACCACCTTAATGTTTAATCTCATATGTAACCAATGGATTGTGGCACACATAACTAAAATTTCCCCCCACCTCTTTAAGATTCTCAAGGAAATCTCATTCCTCAACCTCCTTTACCCATTAAAACCATCAAGCATCTACAAAATGAACCTCTCACTACTCAAATTGTCAACATTGATATAGGAGGTATAACACCTATAATTTCTTATAATGGGTTAGCCAATCCTACTCTTCACCTTAAAACATTTGGAAATATTTACAAAGATTGGGTCAAATTAAACACTTTTTCTGCTATCAAGCTCCTAGGCAAAACCCTCATAGGTGATGCCTTGGATTGGTACAATCAACTTAGAGATCATTCCATTTGTAGATTGGAGGACTTAGTAAATGATTTAGTTCAATAACTCTAAATTAATGATCTTCCTAAAAACACTTTGGCCCATTTTATTAATTACAAACAATATGAGAATGAAACTACCCAAGCCTTTGTTAAGAGATGGAATACTGTGTCAAATAAATGTGAACATAACATGGTATATGATAATATTTTTCATCTCTTTAAAATTGTACTCTCTCTTATAAATTGTAATATCAAGTCCACACTCTCTCTACATACATTGGAGGAGGCTAGTGATCAAGCTAAAAGACAAGATTTCTTGATACGTCAATTCGAGCTACCCCAACCTTTTGTGGGTCCTCATCTATTACTTAAGAATAAAAACCACAATATTACCAATGATGGTTTTACCGATTCTTATGATACCATTCATAATATTCAAGATGTTGTTCTTAACCCTTCTTTGAAACTAGCTTATTCTTCTCAAAAATATACTAATCCTCATTTTTCTTCACCTAATAACATCAATGTTCACAAACCTTTATCCTCAGCTAAATTTTTTAAGCATCTACCTAAGCCTATTCCACGAGTGCTTGACCCTACTCATCTTATGAAAACTTGGTATGATCCTAAAAAGTTTTGTTGATTTCACTCTAGTTGGGGTCATTCTCATGAAACTTATAGAAAACTTCATAATTTCACTATGGATTTTCTTATTAGACCTAATTTTGATCATGATTCCATTATCCATAAGCGTCAACAATCCTATGAGATTACTTTCGAGTACTATAAATAAAAAAATAAACTCAATCTTTGAATCAAGAAAATTCACATTTGGCTATCTATAAATATCCTTTACCTAATCATCAACCAATTCAAGATACTCAAGACAAGCCCACCACTACCACCAATAATGTAAAAAGTCTTGTTGAACCAACTTATGAAGAAAATGTGGTTATCATGACTAATATGTGAAGGGTAGTGGATTTCATTGATTCCTAACCTATCTACACTCCTCCTTCCCATAAGACATATCATGTTATATAGGATTCTTCTCCAACTCATTTAAATTAGTTGGGGCAAGAAGATCTTATCACTTTTGATGATCCAATTTATGATTCTCCTTTGGATAACACATCCCATTATATTTATACCACTCTTCCATCATCTTCAAATACTAATGATAATCAATTTTATACTAACACTTCTTGTCATTTTAACAACCATATTAAACCACTAGTTCATCATCTCAACATGATTTAAAACCTTTTTCTAAACCTTCTTCTTCTTCCACCAACAAGAATTCAATTTACTTTGGCTTCTCCTTTTAAGGATCTCCTCAACCATTATGTACCTATATCTAAAAACCTTCTTATGGGCTATGATGAGTGGGATCCCATTAAATAACTCACTAATCTCCCATCCCAAATTTCATCATTGAGCTTATAAGGACTTCTCCACGTCATATAAACTACCTCATGTATCACCTATTTGAGATGAATGTCCCTCATCCTCCCCTACTAGGCCAGGAGGAAGATTTATTTAGTTTTAAAGATTATTTCACAATGATGTGAATAGATGTCCATCCACATTGACTAGACCATAAAAACTTCTCTTTATCAAAAAATTCCCATAGCTTTTGTGATTCTCAACGAGATTCTAATTCAAGTAGATGATCCTCTTTTATTCATTAGCATCCAAAACAGTGATATCTAAGTCAATCATGCATTGATTGATGAGCGTTCTGACACATGTTTCACTTTTATTGATTTTATTAAGACTCTTGTGTATTTCAAATTCAATCTCAAGTCTACATGAAGTATGTACTAAGGATATAATAGAAGGCAAATGCCTCCTTTAGGTTGTGTGTGGATTCCCATTACTATTCTACCTGTCACTATTCATGTGAAGGTGATGATATTTGACTTGTCCCTTTTTTATAACATCTTATGTGGTAGGCTATGGACCCATCACATGAGAGATATCGTTTCTTTCTCCTGCTAATACGTTAAATTCCATCATAATAAATCCATTTATAGGATTCAAGGTGATACTAACCCTTGGAATTTTAAACAATTCCAAGATCATGGTGTCTCTAAGATTCCTACTCTTGAGTCTTTGTCAAGTGTTTCATTTCATGAGTCTCAACATCTCAACTTTCCTATCAATTCAACCCATGGTTACAATTAGAATCCTAGACTCATTGGTAACATTCCTCATAAATTTTTGGAATCCAATGATTATGAGCCTGATGAGATTAACTTAAATATCAAAACTTCAGATCTCTCACCTCATCTCATCTCTCAACTTCCTTCTTCCTTGCATCCTCATTCTCACAAACTTCCTCATGATAATATTTCAATAGTCTTGTCTAAGACTAGCCATTATATTCACCATTCTTTATTGGATGACAAGGTTATCCATACCTATGTTATTGATCTTCACACCTCAGATTACGATGATCGTTATTCCTTAGATGATCCATTATTATTCAGTATTGTCCAAGTTCATGATGCCAAGATTCTCCATTATCATTTTTCTTAATTTGAGTATTTGCATGCATCTCATCATTTTCCTTCACTTATAGTTCCTCAATTTTACAATTTTCTCCTTTATCTTAGGGTAGAGATGACATTTACACATCTAGTTTCTAAGGAGCCATGTAGGACTATGTTCATGGATCATTATATGATCAGACCTTACTACTTTTCTAAGTTCCCTAACTCCCATCATTGGTTCACCCTAAGGTTAGTGAAACAATCCTTAGACCTTTCATAGATCCTACCCCTCCCTTAGTGAAGCCTGCTATAGTTGAGCCTCTTCTCAAGCCTTTTATATTTGATCCTATTTTGTATCCTACTCTTGTCAAGCCTTTTATATTTGATTCCCACAAGAAAGATCCTCCTTCTCCTATGGCTCCACCTCGAGTGGTTCCATCACCTCCTGTGGTCTCTTCACCACCTTTTGTGCCTCCCCCTATGATCCCTTCACCTATGAATCTTCCCTCACCCATGGATCCTTATCCACCCATGAGTACTTCACCTATGGATCCCACTCCATTGATGATTCCTTCTCTGATAGATCCTATTTCCATGCATTCCCCTAACCAACCTTTTCCTAATTTTCCTCCTCAGCATGATCCTTTAATAATTCCTACATTTTCAATTGAGAAGATTAGAAAATAAGTATTTTACATGTATTCATTGAATATTGATGAAACCTTAGCAGTAGTTCAATTACAACTTCACAGAGACCTATTAGATGTATTGGATAATGTGTGTGGATAGATTCACCAGTATTTATGATCACATGCATGGTAGTTTCACATTTATGTTTAGATTGGGCATGTGATCCAATCTTATTTTTATTTGTTATATCATTTGAAACATGTGAAATTTTGGCTTATCTTATATCATGATCTTACTTTTACTATATCTTGTTTTGTCATCATTTGTTTTTTGCATATTATTGTATTTACTTTATCATTGCATTCTCTTCCCTTTTTCCTAGAGTTTTTTTCTCAAAACATTATTATTCTATATTTATGATTGTTTTGCTTTCTTATCCTTATTTTTCATAGATAATTTGTCATGGTGATTTGGTTGTACTTACCCTATTCCCCTTTGGTTATTATCTCCCTTTACAATGCAATCAGTTAGCAAGAAATCTATCTTGTTATTATTTCCTCTTAATAATCCATTTTAGATCTCCTTTTTCCCTCTTATTTTTTTTGTAAACTAAACATATACACGGTTGAAACTTGAGATCACATCCTATTTAATTTTCAAGCCTAAGTGTCCTAGTCAATATTTGTCTTTGGTTACTTAGATTCTTTTAGCCTTAGCCTACAACTCATTCATGTGTATCACTATCTCTCTCATGATTGGTCATTCCAAATATATATGGAGGAGGAATCTTAAAAATCCTTCAAAATAAAGTTAAAATCCAAATCATTTAAATAAAATATAATGATATCAAAAGGCAAAATTAGTCTTCAAAGTCAAATCACACTAAAAGACATGATTCAAAGCACATCTCCTTCTTCTAGTTGAAGCTAAGACTCCAAAGTTAGCCTCACAATAGAGTTTAAGTCCTTTGGGGTGTGGTAGGCTAGTAGATTATAAGAAGAGAATAAAAATATCTTCTAGTGCTACCTAATTTCTCATGCAAGTACCCAATCATCACAATAGACCGACAACTTTATAAGGGGTCCTAAAGAGTGGGGAACATGTCATGGGAAGGTAGGTCCATTTTAATTTTCCTTGTACCAATCTACCTTCATGAGTTGATCTTAATTGCATGCATATTTGCATAAAAAGCTTTGTGCCTATAATGATAAAGTTTCCTTTGTATATAAATGACCACTATTTACTGAGTGTCTTCTCGTGTCCTTAGTATTCCTCTTTCCTTCTAAGGTCTTATCATAAGATGCCTAAGTCTTGATTTTTACACTCCCTTTTTCATTCTTTATATCCATTATATTTCCTCTTGAGATTTTTTGTTTGGTGTATTGGTCATTCCCCTTGGGATTTCATTTTTGAGTTGCTTTGTAAGATTGTGGATAGGACCTAACCATCCTCACAAATTACCATATTTTCCTTCCTATTACCCACATCCTTAATTACCTAATTTACCTATTTATTCCACCCCAACAGTGTTCTCTCTATTGAGTTTAAGTGTAATACTATGGATAGGACTCGACCCTCTTCAAAAAAAAATCCAATACCCAAGTCACCGTCTAAATTACATGTGTCAAATTTGAGATAAGGTTTGATATATTATGAAGTTACACATCATTTTACATGATTCCCACCTTGATATTTAGTATTTTTTATGTTTAATTCATTTTTATTTCACCTTTTTGTCTTCTTATTTCTTGAGTGTGTGTCAGATTTCAACCATTTTCTTGAATTTTTCATACTTCAAAGCTTGAATTAGTATGACCAATTTAACACCAATCTTTTAAAATTTTGTTTTTTTTTCATACTTCCTAGCATTATTTAGTATGATTTATTGACTTAATTTATTTGTATTACCATTTATACCCTTTTTCATACCTTCCATTTTATTACTTTATTTTTTCATACTTCCCAATGTGATATTAGTATGATTTTACTTGTTTTAATTTGGTGAAAACTATTTCACAATAATATACAATGCCCTAGATCTATGGTTGGCTCACATCCTATCTCTTTCATGACCTATCCATGTTCCCTACTGAGGCCTTGATCTGACTCCTTCAAATGGTACATTATAAGGAGGCCATTTGAGATCTTGATCCCTCTACCTATCCAAATAGGTGTATTTCCTTCATCTATGACTTGATTAGTTGGGTCTGAATCTCTATCATCTACACTACTATAGCTAGATGTGGAGCTCTTTTATATTCTAGGGCCTACCATGCCTATATCTCCCTATCACCCATTGGTATTGGTGGCTGCATCCTCTCCCTCTACACTCATATCTACCGCACTACCTCTCTAACTAATCTGAACCAACTTACTTGAGCTTGGGTAGATGGTACACTTAGATCCTCTAGTGTCATGTGGTCGTATGGTTGTAAACTCTCATCAAGGACATCATGGAGTGCTCCCCTCACTAGGGACCCCCATATCTTTTCCTCATCATCACCTACACTTGTAAAATCACAAAAGATGGATATTAGATCACTATCATATCTCATAATATCTATTTATCTATCTATAAAAAACTTAAGAAACAAATTAATCATCTTTTTACCTGTATGTGTATTAGATATTATTATCTCATCATCTATGTGACTACATAGCATAGTCTCCCCATCTATACAACTTCCTAGCACCTCCTCTATAGGTCACATCCTCAGCTCAAACTTAGCTATCATAGCTCATGTCAGTCTCAGCCTATGTTTGAGTAGCCTCTCTATCATCTCCTTTGGATCACCTATGGGGTAATATAGATGGTAATAGTCTCCACTCTCTCTTCTACCACCTACCTCCATCAACACTATGTCCTTGATGGCTTCTACTTATCTCAATGTGGAATTGGTAGTGGTACATCTGGTATATCTACCTCCATATCCCTATTGTCTTGCTTAGTTCCTCATCATGATTGAATAGGCCATGGTCACTCTATATGTGGCTTCAATGTCAGCCTCAATAATAGTAGTCTAAGTCCTCTCCTCCCCCATGGGTCCCTCACATACCAATCCCACTGATCAAGCATTAGTATAGGTGTTGTTGAATGAGGTAGGCCTATCTACCCTAGCATTTGTACCACTAGATATGGTTCTCTCCACCAAAATTAGTGTCCAATCACTTATTTCCTCTCTATTGCTAGTGCAACTATGTGAAAAATCACCCATGTAGCTACTATGTGCTCATATGAATATCATACAATGTTTTCACATCTCACATATTATAGTGTTGGTACATGGGGCATGACCTATGTTAGCTAGTCCTCCCTCTATCTCCATACCTGAGGTAACATGTCATCAACCACATCGGGTGACCTAGCCAATTGGTACATAAGAAACCTCTCATAGATATAAGCTATCAACAAGATGATCAATCCCATGGTCCTCTACCCTTTGACTAACATCTCAGACATATCATGTACCAGCTAGACCTAGATGATCGAGCCTAGGTCGTATATCACTCATTCCTCCAATATCATCCTACTCAAGGCTATCATGAATAATGGTACCTTGATGTCTGACTGTGGCATAACACATGCTATGTCATAAGGCCTATCACAACCTTTAAGATATCCAAAATTTGTGATATATAGACATCGAACATACTCACCATCTTGCTTGGTAGTATCATCTCTGAGCTTATAGCCCACATGGATAAGGCTCTCCTTTCCTCTAAACTATTTGGTATCCCTACAATCACCTGCACTCATACTATAGGTAGCCCTAGAATGGTATGGACATCTTCCAATGTGATATCCACCTCTACTATATCACCATCCACCTCCCATTTGAAGGTGTTAATCAATTATTTCTAATAACTAAGGAACACGACTAACAGGTTAGCACCAAGGGGGATGCATCACATCTCTAATATCCCACTTAGACCTATGGATCCTAGTCTATTCTTATCTCTGTTTGATAACCATGATACATCTACAAGTTGCCAAAATATCTGTTGGCCCTACACCCAAGAAACAACAAAGGATGTATCAGTTCCTCCATGTCATGTATAGTCATTATACATTATTTATACATTATTTTTATATTTTTACATTAAAAATAAGACTACATTACCTTATTTTATTCATTTTTATCCTTCTCGATCCTTCTTGACCTTACTTGGTCATTTCGGGCCATTCTATCCCTCTTTTGGCCTTTTGCATTCTTTTCAATATCTTTACAGCTCTTTGGTCAAACTAGTTTGACCAAAACATTTCTATATTTTTTCTTTGTTGATTTAAAAATTTGAGTCAACCCCCTTATTTTTCCCTCCCTAGTGCTAAGTTTCCATTATGGACCTTTTAGACCACCTAACAAATTCAAATCAAGCCTTTAGCTTGCATAATGTATAGGGTTAACCCCTACTACTAGGTCAACACTGTGGATTCTACCTATTTTCTAGCCTATTGGGTCGACTGGGTTGCCCAGTGCCTTTTGCCTATTGACCCCTTGTATTTTCTAGAAAAAGTACAAATTTGATGTGTTTAACCTAAATCCTTCAAACCCATTTCCCATCTTCCTATTTTCTACCCCTAGAATCTTATTTTGCTTCATTTTAACATCTAGTAATGATTAAAATTCAAAATTACTAAAAAATTCACTTAATTAAATAAAAATTTCAAAAACTAGTTTGAGATTCTTAGTTGCATACCTATAGTGCACCTCGTACGACCTCTATAACCTCTCCCTATCTAGAATGTCATCTCCTCACCATCCTACCTTTTTTTTTATCTAGAGCTCTTTTCTCGACTCTCTCCCAAGTCAAAATAACAAATGACTTGTCTTTTCCTCATTTAAAAACACTTTGTTCAAAATGCAAATCTTTCAATTATTGTCCTGTAGATTTATTATTTGCTTCTATCTTAGTTTTTACTCATCCATTTTATAAACCATAAAAAACATTAGATTCATGATGATGTAGAGATTATTTTCCACTATCATAAGCTTATTTTCCAAAAAAATCAAAAATTTTGGCTATTTTTGCACTAAATTCTACAGGTCCATCTAGTGTTCTCTACATTGGACACCTTCCAATCTCTTATAGTCTACTTATCTATCTAAGACACTAAGGTAAGTTAAAGGTATGTGTTTTTAAATTTAGCCTTTCATTTATCTTATTTTTTGCTTATTGCACTTTACTTAGCATCAATATTGTGTGTTATCATGTTTTATCTTGAAGCACCATCCCGTGTTTCACTTACATGACACGTGATGATATTTTAGTGGGGCATATGTATACACATAATATTTTTAAACTTTTATTGATTACCAACACTTTATATCTTACAGGAACTTGTCGAGTCTCAATCTCTATGAGTGCATGCCTTAAGGGGTGCATCAAGAAAGGGGTGGGTAGACCATCGGTGCTTCATAAGATTATTGTTCCTTTTGACACTTTACATATATAGACTTGTTTCATAAAACCATTAACCCTAAGCTTATTATTCTCAATCTTACCTATTACAGTCTTTTCCTTATTTCATTCCTCCTTTTCTTTCCTTAACATCTTTTTTGACTTTTGCATGTACTAGGTTGACTAGGTTAAACCAGTATAGTTTAGGGGTATTATTTATTTTCTTATCTTATTATCCCTTTGATTGACCTAGCTCAAACTTGGTAAATTGTCCCAAAAAACACACTCGGTTGGCTAGGTCAACCCCATACAATTGACATTCCTAGAAGGATTTAGGTAAATATCCACCTATATATACAAGGTCATTTCCCACCATTTCATAAGAGAAGAATTATTAGCGAAGAAGTGTGATTGAACGTCTAATTATTGACCATTCTACTTGAGGAATAAAGGTTAGGGTTCCATACTTTCTTTACAGATATAAATCTTGTCTTATGGATAATTATTTTGGATGCTTAGGTAGGTGGTGTAGCCTAGATTTGATTTATCTTGGTTATCCTTACATATCACAACAATCTCTTATGAAGCACCTTGGCCAAGGGAGAGATTGAGGCTCCACAGGTTCATCTTCAAAGGTAAGTATTCATAACTATATTTATGCTTTGTAAGAGTATTTAGATAACACATTTGTATTCTTGTCTCCATGTATTTAGGATTTCATATACATTGACATGAGTATATGTCTTCTAATACATATTTAGTTTAGTTGTTTGTTTTATTTCTTCTCACCCCCACTTTATGCCACAAGCTTTGGTGAGAACTAGATTATATTTTCATTTCTTATTATTAGAATAGAGTGAACATTTAAAACCTTAGGACACCATTAGGGATATTGTGTGATTGTGTTAGACTATACAATATGTAACCCTTCTTATCATGTTGTGTTGTGACAATTGATACAAGTGATCCCCTAATTGGGTCTAGTGGATCAACATATTGGTCATGCTCCCATGTAACAAGTGTATCCCAAACAAAAGTGTAGGTGTGATATATCTTATCCAATCTAGGATTAAATCATGGACATGATACATTTATGATTACATATAGAGCTAAAATTTCAATTGACACTGCTTCACTTCTGGTCAATGAAATAGTGTATCAACAGCTAGTGGGTAGTCTCATTTACCTCACTACCACCAAATCAGATATTTTTTTGTAGTGAGTTTTTTTAATCTTGTTTCATGTCTAAACCATAGGAAGTACCTTGGTTAGCTAAAAAATGTGTATTGAAATATGTCAAAGGTAATCTTGACTTTGGCATATTGTATAATAAGTATATAGATTTTGAGCTTTTTGATATTTTGAATTTGATTGGGCATGATCAATAGATTAAAGAAAATATACAAAAATATATGTATTCCATCTTGGTTCATGAATTTTCTCATGGTAGATCAAACTATAAATTATAGTGTCATTATCTTCAACATAAGCAGAGTATAAATCTGTGTTCAGTACAGGTTATGAAACTGTGTGTATAAAGAAAAATTTGGATTATCTGCATTATAAATCATCAAAGCCTACTTTTATTTTTTTGACAACCAAAGTATTACAAAGATGGTGAAGATTAAAATATTCCATGATAAGACTAAATATATTGAGTTTCACCATCATTACATTTGATAGTTGGTTATGAATGAAGACATTGGTTTCTTATACTGCCTCATTATAGATCAACCAACTGATATAATTACCAAACCACTTGGTTCAAATAAGTTCATAACATTCAGGGAAAAACTTGGTCTTGTTTTTGGTTTATTAATTAAGGGTGTGCGAGGTGGGGGGGGGGGGTAATTACCATATTATTATATTACCTTAGGCTATTTTATAAGGTATATTCCCTTTGATTATGGTTATAATGGTTTTAACCTCTTAGGTAGGTAGGTTTCATGGGCCTAACTATTTTATGCTACCTGATGATTTTGGTTCCACCCACCTCCTATGTTTTTAGGTGTTCCTTTTGTGCCTATATAATAGGATTTACATTTTATTATTTTTTATGTTGGCCAATATCAATTCATTGTCTTTGTTGGTTCTAATATAAGTATGTTTGTACTTGATTTAAGAATGGAAATAGTTTTGAGATGTATAAATAGAGGAAATTAATTTATTTAATTATTTATTACTTTTATTAACACCCTAATAGAACCCTCATACTTGATAAAAAAAGGAGAAAAATGTCAAAACTTGGTCTAGACCTAATGAAGCATAAGACACACATACGTAGATTAGCTAGTCATGAGAGAGATTGATGTTTTGAAGACTCTATAGGAATATTCACACTTTGAGAATGGATACATGTAATTTTTATGAGTGGGATAATACATTAATTTACACCTCAAATTCATAATAATAGTATTCATACTCATTATTTTATCTCAAACCTTGCTCACTCCATTAGCAAGGGGAGGTCTTGAGACCAAGGGGCTTGTTTGAACATAAAACACAAAGTAAGCATGGAAAAACTAATGGAGGTACATTGAGGGGATACATATATACAAATAAGGTGGAATAAAACCTCAAATTTCAATATGAATGCCCTTGAGGTCTAGAGAGGATGTGACAGGCCTTAAACCCCAAGTCCCCAAACTAGTGCACCAAATGCATAAAGTGGAGTAATGATAATTAATATAGAATGTAAAATCATTAGGAATATTTTTTGGAGGTGTGTAAACCTATCCCAGTAATGACATTGAGTTTTGATACCTAAAACTCAAATTAGACCCTTCTCGAGTTCAAAAAAGCTAAGCCTGCCACCTAATGAGCAACTTCACACATTCACACCATATTTCACACTTTTAATGGGAAGATAAGCCATTTTTAATAGGTGTGGGGGTCATTCCATAAGGATATATAAGTGGAATGAGGCCAATTGGTGTCCTATACTTTATGAATGATTGTTAAGACCCCAAATAGGGCTTAAACCCTAATACTGACCAGACAAAACAAATAGACCTATAATTCACATTTAATGACATATTTTTATCCTAAAAACTCTTGGATGTTTTTGAGGACTTGAGGAAGTTTATCCACATGTACTTTTTCTATACTTGTAGATGTACATACTGCCATAAATGCCCTATTTTGCATTTTTTTAATGATTTACAAGTGTTTTGAGAAATAAATAACTACCCAATAAATATATGAGGTCATTAAGGATTTATAGTAACCATTAAATCCCAAAAATATTTATAGGAGATTTTTTATATGGTCAAACAAGGCTCATTTTCTAAGGTAGTCTAAAATTGACATAAAATGAGATTAGGTTATAGGATCATTTCATGGTTCTCATACTTTCACAAGGTCTTAGAACCTCAAAATTGACATGGAGGTTTCTAATATCTTAGGTAAAGTGAATAAAACTCTATTAGGTGATTTAATATGTGTGGGAGAAGTCTGGAGCAAGAAAATAGAATTCTAGGCAAGGAGGCCTAATCGAAGAGAGAGAAAGGTAAAAAAATGGGCTTCCACTCAGAACATTAAAATTAAATTTGACATGGAGATTTAAGGCCATACTGGGTCCTATAATATTCCTTTGTTTTGTCATTACAATTTTTATATGCTCCTACACAAAGATTTTTACATGATTTTAGGGCTATAAGGAAAATAGGCCTAATGAGGGTTGAAGAAGCAAAATGGAGTATTGATAATTTTTATAGGAACCAAAATGGTTTGTTTAGGTCTTATAACATATTTTAAGACCATAATTTGAGGTAGAGATACTTTAATAATATGGACTTGAGTTTTATGTCACTTGGACCAAGCCAGGTGAGGAAGTGCATAGTTTCAAGATACCTATGCACATTAATGATAAAATGTTAGATCAAAGGAGTTTATTAAGGCATAACAAGTCTCCAATGAGTTTTAAGATATTATTTCATGGAAAATTCGTGATGTAAAAGTCCATTTATCAATATTCTTATGCAATGAAGGGTAGTTCTCAAGAAGGCAGTGAAGGTATCAATCCAAGTTCTAACTCATACGCCACATGGAGGGTTGAAGAATCTTCAGCAGTGAGACACATGGATTTGAAAGTTTTTTCATGATTGTTTCACAAATCCCTTTCTTATTGTAACTGATTAATATAATTTTCAATCCTCTTCTATTATGGCCCTCTCTCTCTCTCTTCATACTTCTCTATATAAGTAGCCACTTTTATCTTTGTAATCTAATCCACATCTACTATGGCAAAGCCCTGCTAGTTTGAGTATTGTTTTCGAATTTGAATAAAATATTTCAAGCTATTTTTGATTTTTCAACTTCTTGTATAAGTGTGTGAAGTAATTCATATTTTAATCACAAGTGATAATAATCTATCCTTGTGTTCACCTTACTCTTTCATGTTTTGTACAAGTAGTTTTCTCTCTAACAAGTCACATGAAGTGTATTTAGTATTCTTGTATGTTTTTGAGTCTAAGTAAGAGTACTAGTATCTAAAATTAGACCTATTATTCGTCTACCTTGGGAAATGTATTTTCATCTTACCTCCATGTTTAAATACCTATGTTAGAGAAACCTTGGATGTTGAGATCATTTTTATGAATCACCTTTAATAGGGAAAGTTCATGGTAGTCTTGTGGAGATTAACTTGGTTCATCAACTCATTAGGATAACTTTATTTCATGTTTATCTATTCAACTTCATCCCAAAAAGTTAGTAACATATGTGATGATATTAAATAGACATATCAAAGGAGCTATCCTTTCAATCTGGAGGTTTACCCCCACTATAGATAACTCATGGATCTAGGGGTAATACCATAGTTTCACTCAATTGGATTAGGCTTAAACTACCTCTCCAAAGGTGAAAATTTGAGTGATAAAAGGTATATAGATCAAGGTTAAAATGGTATACCTTAGATAGATAAGCACATTAGGTACTCGAGTAGATCTAGGTAATGTAGGGAAATCATGCACTCATGCAAATAGGGACACTACCCTAATTTTAGAGATCACTGCCAAATTAGGAGAAATGTATGGCCTATAAAGGAGAGTGGGTTAGTTAAAGGCACATGTTACTCTCTAGGATGACCATATTATTTTTGTTTAATTAGTAATTGAATGAATCAAGGTAGAGGTAACATGGATGACACATGTATAAGAAAAAATACAAGTTGTCAGAGATTAAGCTATGTATGGAGGAGTTAGGCATGATCAGATGTTTATGGGCTCTACTGTGAGAAATATGAGGCATGGGAGGAATACATATGGGTAGGATTTTTTAGGATGGTTTTGGAGATATTTTGAGCTAAGGATGTAACTCCTACTCTTGACAATATTATGAGACCATGATTCTCATATAAAGATCAAAAAATACTAGCATTTTAGGTCTAGGATGCACAAAGAGTTGACAGTAGGTCCAACTGATTGAGATCAAGGACACATTGTGCATAAGATTTAATGTAGTCAATTAAAAATCCATTGCCACCTCCACCACCAGGGCTATAAGAGACACCATATACACCACCTACAAGACCTATGGATTCCCAAAGTCATATTTGATTTTTTATAGCTTCTTGGTATTTTGTATTTTAGCATTATGACATGTATATAGTCGCAATGTATATGACATTAATTTTTTGTGAGATAGATGCCATTCATACTTAGTCTATGGACATATACATGTACTTTTATTATTTTTATATACATGTTATTCTCATTAATTTATTTATCATGATGTTTTATGGTCTCATGTGTATGGTGTGATTATGTTGAAATGTTGATCGTAGTTTCCATTCAAACACACATATGATAGAAAATGTGTTGTATGCTTCTTTATTTAATGTAGATATGACATGTATGGGATACTTTAGAATGTTTTTATCTCCTCATTATTAAAAATTGTAATATATGTTTATTTTAAGATGAACATCCTCATTAACACATAATATATTAAGTGTGATTTGGTTATTATGGGTTTGGACTGTTTGGGTATGCTTATTATAAACAAGGAGAAATATTACCGGCACCATTATTTCAAATACATTTGACCTATTTTTTATTTTATCATGTGAAATTATGCATCATAATTATAAACAAGCCATAATAAAAATGCACGTCTTATGCATGGAAAAACTTAATTTAAATGCAATATAAAAAACTTAGGTGCAATATATGATCAATCAAATCCCAAGTGTAAATATAATGCAATATAATAAGTGTAGGAGTGATTAAAAATACTTGTAACTTAACTATAATATATAATAGATCAATAATTATGTGTAAACATGATGTAATAAACCTATTGCAATTGAGGAGAAGGGAGGAACAATAAAAATATGTTAGTCATCAACCAATTAAAATCAACCACCCTAACAAGCAATCAAAGAACCTAAGTAAAGAACCTAAGAAATACTAAAGTAAATAAACACATGAAGGAAAATGAAATAATTAATAAAAATACAAAGACAAAGCACATAACTAAAGTGTAATAAAAAAGAGAAAATACCTATGACACAAGTGAACGAATTAACTTAATGCAAATGAAATAAACAAATTACTCTAAGGAAAATGAAATAAACAAAAAAGCTAAGGAAAATGAAAGAAAAAAACTAATCTAAGGCAAATGAAATAAATAACTAATCCAAGGCACATGAAATAAATAACTAATCTAAGGTAACTAAAATAAACAACTAATCTAAGGCAAATGAGATAAACACTAATCTAAGGCAAATGCAAAAAATAATAGAATAAAAAAAAAACATTGAATGAAAATTACTTAATGAAAATATTTGTGCATGTGTAATATAAGTGTCATGGTTGGAAAAAGGTTGAACTTAGCCTATAGGGAATAGTGTCATGGGTATGATAGTATAAAAATGGTAAGAGGGAATAGAATAATAAGGGGTGGCTGAGCTAACTCCAAATGCCCTATACAAATGGGTGTTGCCTACATAGTGCCATGGACATGAGGTCCAATATGGAATTCAAGCCAAATTTAGTTCTCCTGAGATTTAGGTTAGAAGAAAATTAATGATAATTAAAGATGATCGATTGTAAGTGAAAACATGAATGGTCTCACAAAATAGTGAGTGCATGAAACAAAGGAGTTGACACTCAATATTATGAGAACATTAGTCATAGGAACTCACTAAAATGTGAGAGCATGATCTAGGCTAAAATCACATAGAAAGATGAAAGGTGAGAGTTCATAAGTGAAATAGGTTGGTAATTCCTAACATTCACCATGTCTAAGTCTAGAGATAAGAACAAGATCTCAAAAAAATTAGAACATAAGACAATATGATTTTAAAAATGGTCTATGATACTGGTAGATGAGATCAACCAATGATATTGGGCATGCTTACTAAGGAAGCCCCATGTATCCAAGCAATGCCTACATAGTCCATGTGGGACTCAGACCAATGTAGATCTCCCATAAATAGGATGGAACACAATCAGGAAAGGGAAAAGGAAAATAGAAATTGTCATGGTTGGATAAGATGTTCCCACCTAAGATATGTGGTAAATTACACCACCTATAATAGTAGGAAAGACATTGGAAAATATGATGAAAAATCAAGCAAAATTTTGTGGATTTATATCTCTCATAGAGTTTTAAAACTTCTCTGACTTTTTAGGTTTTGTTTGGATTAATTTCCAAAATTTTATGATTTTTGGCATCTTAACAAAATCTTAGGGCTTTTGGATTATGAGATACAAAATGAGTTAACTCATAAAATGATGAGAGCAATGGCTTATGTTGATCATAAAATGATGAGAGCAATGGCTTAGGTTGATCATAAAATGGTGAGAGCATTGGCTTTGGTTACTTGTAAAATGGCAAGAGCATTGGCTTAGGTTGCTTACAAAATAATGACAATGTTGTTTAGGTTACTCAAAAAATGGTAAGCATTTTTCTTAGGTTTCTCAAAAAATAGTGAGAACATTATAATAAAGGTGGCTAAGCTGAACTCAAAACATATAAAGAGCACCTACATAATCCAAATGGACTACAATAACTATAGTTAGAAATAATAATATAGGGTCCTAACCAGTAGGATTAAACTTGCCCCTTTTATTGCATTTGGCATTGGTGTTTTTATGATTTTCTTTAAGTACAAGATCACTAAGATCAAATTATCTATGCTTGACATGCTTGTTGTATTGATCACATAAGTAGTTTTGATATGCTTCAAGGTTATTTAAGGCTGCCATTCCTTTTTCATCTAGTAATTCCATCTCCTACAAATGAGTGACCTAATAATACTCATTATCAAGGGTATATTTCAGTTAAATTCATAGAGAAGGAAACTTGACCTTGATAATAAGTATGGACTTAGTGCCGTAAACTAAGATATAAGGTGTGGTTCTTGTTAGATTGCATAAATTGGTATAGTTATCCCAAAGGGCCTGGAAAAGTTGTAAGTGCCAATCATAGCCAACATCATTGACAATCTTCTTGAAAATATTTACAATGTTCTTTACTAGATTCATTTACTTTTACATTACCTTACAAGAAGTATGGAGTGGAAAAATGTTGGGTAATATTATATTCAGCACAAAGGTATTTGACATCCTTATTTTTGAATAAACCACCATTATTAGATATAATCTTGAAACGAATAACATAGTGGCTTATGAGGTGATTGAAAATGAATTTCAATATCTATTTATCATTCACATAAGTTAGGGTAATGGATTTTATCCATTTATAAAAATTTTATGTGGTGGTTAGGATTTGTTTATGTCCATCTCAAGATGTAGGTTTAATCTTTCCTAAGAGGTCGATCCCCAACATTGAAAATGGCTAGGGCATAGTCATTGGTTTTAGTGTTTTGGTTGGATCATGTATTAGATTAGCATGTTTCTATCATTGTACACACCTTTTAACATATGTAGTGGCATCAGATTCTATAGTTTTCCAATAATAAATAGTATGTATTAATTTTTTGGTAAGGACAACCACACTATTGTGGGCCACATAAACACCTTCATGAACTTAACTCAATGTTAATCCACATTCTATTAAATTTAAACATCAAAGAAGTGTTTCATCAAATATTATAAAATAAAGTGTGGGTTCCAAGTAATGTGTAATGAGAGACTTTGTGGATGAAGGCCTTTTATTTTTATAAGAAAGGTTAGGTGGGATGATTTGTTCATGAAGGTAATCATATAGTTCAACATACCATGAAGATCAGGGACCAATAATATCATCAATCATTTTGATGTCTGAAGGCTTGTGAGAAGGAACTAGAATATTTTTATTAAGGAATTGATAATATACTACCTTATATATTATTTGTATCATAGAATCAATAGTCTCCACGGAATCCATTATTTTTTACTGGCCTGATGTATCTGCTCAAATTGAAGATGGGCAATTTTTTGTTTAAGAGTATCCACCATGCCTTTATAAGTTACAAGCTTCTCATCCTTGGTATGAAATTGGTCTATGACCCAATTTATATTAAGTTTTGTGTTTGCATGAACCATTGGGTTTTGGATATTCCACTCTACTGCTAGATGAAGCCCTGCAATGAGTGTTTCATACTTAGTCATGTTATTGGTATAAGGAAACCTAATACAAAAAGACCTAGGAATATGATCCCATTATGTTTTTATGAACATCAGTAATAATATTGATCCATGATATGTGAATTAAAATTAAAAATAAAGTGTCCATTGGTTTTTTTAGGAGGTGCTTCTACTACAATCATGATAGACCCATCTAGGAACCAAAAAGTGAGTGGTTGAGTGTCAAAGAGAGGAGCTTTGGGAAGATGGTCTATAAGTACCTATCCATTAATTTAATTATTATTAACATATTCAATCTAAAATTCACTAAAAATCATGATCCATTTATCCATGCAAACTTTAAAACCTATTTTGGAAAGTAGATACTTGAGTGGATCTACTTTGGTGATGATGATGGTCTTATTGTTAAGCATGTAATGATGCAAATTTTAATCTAAGAAGACCATGGATAAAAATGATTTTTATATTGGAATATAAGTGTGTTTATATGAAACAAATTTGAGTCTTAAATGGTATATTGTGTGTTATTTCCCATGCTCATCATGCTAGGATAAAAGTGCCTCTAAGGCCTGTCTATTTGTAAATAGATAGAGCAATAACAACTTTTTTGGTGTAAGCAGTAATAAAATATATGGATTGGCCAATTAATCCTTCAATTATTCAAAGGATTTATAACAATTGACATTATATGAAAATGTGGTGAACTTATTCAACAAGTGTGTAAATTGATGGCATTTATCAGCTAATTTTTAAATGAAGTGCTTGATGGATTGTATCCTAGCCTACAAATTATGGAGCTAATTCAAGGTAAATGGAGGTGGAATATCATTAATGGCCTTAATATTGGTTGGATCAACCTAAATTCCCCTATGATAGACCATTAAGTTTATTGATTTTATTAATAAGATGCCAAAGACACACTTTATAGGATTAAGCCTAACTTTGTACTCGAGAAGCCTTTCAAAAATTCTTTATAATATTGTTGGTTGATCTACATGGGTCTTAGATTTACAAAATATGTCATCTAAATATTAATCAATAATGTCATGCATAATATCACAAAAGAATATGATCATGGTTTGTTGGTAGGTTGGCCTAGAATTTTTCATGCCAAACAATATCACCTGATAACAAAATGTTCCCAAAGGAGTGGTGAATATTGTCTTGTGTTGGTCCTATAACATACTAATAATCAAATTCTACCCTAAAAACCAATCGATGAGAGAAAGAATCTAATATTAAACTATGGATTCCATAATCATGTAAATATTAGGAAGAGGAAAGTCATCTTTTGGACGAGCCTTATTGATGTCATAGAAATAAATACATAACCTTATGCCTTCTAGATTTTTGCTAATCAGTATGAAATTTGAGATCCACTCAGAAGAGTCATTGGGATGAATGCATTCTATCTCTAAATTTTTATATAATTATTTTTTGACCAAAATGACAACACGAGGATGCATTTTATTCATTTTTGCTTAATTATCTTGGCATCAAGATGTACTACAAGATGATATACAACCAAGGAAGGATCCAAACCTTACATATCATGATAGGACCATGAAAAAATATTGATGAATTCCCTGAGAAGAGTAATAAGAACTTCTCATTCCTCCTTAGTGAGGGATGCACCTAGTTTTATCCACTTTGGATCATTTGGTATTCTAATATTGATTTCTAAAGTGTCTTCCACTCAGAGTTCAGAACTATCCTTAAGAATATTTAAAAAATAATTAAAATAATTGTAAATATCATAATCCTATGGTTTGAATTGTTTTTCAAGTTCATCTACATGATGAATTAGAATCACCAAAAAATGGCAAGGGCCATGTAATAAATAACTTTAAACACTATTGAACAATCTGTTCAAAATCACATTACTCTTTTACACTAATTTCAAACCCAAAAATGATCATGGTATTGATGGAATATTGAGGTTAATTTGAGGAAATGTGAATATCCCCATATAATGGCACCTAAAATATGTTTTCTCCAAGATATTGGCCTTTTTATTTACTTTTACCCTAGTATGAAATCACCTCAAAGAAGTTTTCACTTTAGAACCTCAATGTTTGATAGTTTATTTTTTGGCTAAGGGGGTTCACCCTCACTCCAAAATAGGTAGTAGGATCTAATATAATAGACAAAACTTGTTTATGATATCCTATAGGAATACTATCCCTTAGACCCATGAACTTGCAAATGGGATAATAATTTTCAAACTCATCGAGTGATATTGTGGATTCTTGTTGGTCATAGTCTATGAGTTGAGGATGATGGGTAACAAGAGGGTAATGTTGTATAAAAAAATGATGGTTTATATGGTATGAGGGTTTAAATATATTGGTATTAGATAGGTCCTTGTATACACTATAATCAGACTCTACATCATTGTTAACATTATCATCATTAGTCATTAGTGTAAGAACAAAAATAAGATATGTGGGGTCAACCCTAGGTGGTTTATATCCAATACCATGATTTCCTTTGTATTCTTCCTTAGAGATAGGCTCAAGATTACCTTTCTAATTTTCTCCTAGGAATTTACCTTCATAAGTTTGATTATCCATAATCTGGTTAAGGATGGGATACTTTTTATTTGGTAATAATTATCTCAATTGTAATTATAGAGCTATGAATCATCCTAAAAAAGTTTCTCTTATTATTTAATTGTGTTCAATGTGAAAATAATGGGATTTTAGGCATTAAATTTTAAATTTTGATGTCATTCCATATGAATGACATGTTTTGGGTCTTGTTAGCCAATTTTGGCTATCATAGGTGCGCTTAATAAAAAACTTGACCTTTACACAAGGTATCCCTTTGAAATTGGTCTAAATCAATGTATTATACAGTTTTAACATTGTTTAAGGTGTTTTTTAGGAAATTAAGGTAAAGTGCTTTCTTGGTGTAAGCTTGTTTAAGTCATCTCTAGTACAAACCCTTATTATAAGTACTTATGTATAAGTATAACATTGTCCTAAGATTAATGAATTAATATGAATTATAAGAAATTTTTTTTTGTAGGGAATAACATGTGTCAGGTCACTTTAATTTAGTTTCAAATGATAATAAGTAGTTGCAAGAGGTTTTTAATGCTAAAAGGAGGGTAGTCATTCCATTATAGGAATTTGGAAGGCTCATTTGTAGGTAGAAATTATTCAAAATGTTTTTATTCATATTATCTATGTCAAATCCACACTTAAGAAGCTTACACAGGTCCAAAGAAGGCCTAAAACATTTCCTTTATTCTATTGACCTATTGACAAGCTCACAATGGCTAGTTTTAGATGATCTATCTGTATAGGAGAGTGAGAGTTGGAAAGAATGATCTCATCCAAATATGGGGGTATTTATTTAATTAAAATTCATGGCCATATTTCTTAGATTAATGGCTCCTCCTTTATGAACAATCATTAAGAATATATGGTGGTTTAAATCCTTATAAAAACCCCACTAACTCAGTTTTACCATAGAAATGGTATTATAAAGATACTTGGAAGACTGAATGAAATTGGAGATGATATAATTGGTTTGTTTTATCCTTTGATATTATATTCCAAGTTTCATTTGTCATGTGTGAAGTCAAGGAGATAATAAATATTCATTTTTGAGTAGTTTACAAGTTGTAGACAATAGAGTTCTTGATGTTTGAGGGTTTGAAATTGTTGAGAGTGTGTTGGTGAAGTTCTATCAAAACTTCACACTCCCTTGATTCTATATAGGTCCAATAAATATTTATTCATGTGTACATACACCAAAAATCTTCTCAAAATGAATGTGGCCTATAGCCTTCCATAAGCATTCCACATTGGTTAAAGTAGAAGACAAAACCCTAGTGATATGAGGATCTTTCATGCATGTAGGGGACAGAAAACAATGTGATTAATATTTTCTTGGACTTATCAAGTTATCAAAATAAAATTTAAAAGAATACTCAAATTATAAATTATAGGTGTGACTATGATAGCATATAGGTAGAACACAAGGTTGAGTCTTGTTTGAGAGCCCTATGATCATCTTGAGAGTTGTTCACACCTAGGTAGAGTGGTGAAACACTTAACCGAATTCTCATAGAGTCATAAAATTTATTAAGGAGACTAAATCACAAAATGGGATCATTAGCTAGGTCAAGATAATAATAAAAATCAAGAACAATTGCATAACCAAAAATAGGCATTTGAGAACATTCTGAACGTTTTGGAGAGGGTTTTGATATTACCAACATGTATGAGAGGATAAGGTGTAAATGTGGTCATAAATTTTTGTATGCACTTACTCAAATTATCATATGATGACAAATGGACTCATTAAAGAGAATGCAGTGAATTTTTTTAACATAAACATGCTTATTAGAGAGTTCACTAGACTACCTACACAAGAGTGAACCAAGGAGACAAATCCTATACTTCATGAGAGGATGAAGGTTATAATCTCATAAGGATTACTTTGAGGAAATGTATATATTATTAAATAGTTAAATAATACTATAAAATGTTTTATAAAGGACTTAAAAAGATGAAAATGTAGACCTAAATGTCTATAACTTTGTAGGTCTTCATTTCCAATAAAGTGTAATGGACCTTGTACGAGAAGATGCATTTTAAAGGCCAAAAAGGTTATGGAAGTAATTATAATGAAATTAAAAATGTATTAAAATCATCTTATAGTTGTTCCCCATGGTTTTTCCCACTTTGGGTTTCCACATAAAAATTTGGTCTCTCTCTCTCTCTCTCTCTCTCTCTCTCTCTCTCTCTCTCTCTCTCTCTCTCTCTCTCTCTCTCTCTCTCTCTCTCTCTCTCTCTCTCTCTCTCTCTCTCTCTCTCTCTCTCTCTCTCTCTCTCTCTCCCTCCTATACATGTACCCTTGAATGGTTTTTTATGGATCCTCCACTTTAGTATGGGAAATCCTTGCTAATTGGTATGCATTTGATCAATAAGACTATTTATTTAACCTCCTTCTATGACTTTACTTAGTTTGTATGTATAGATAGTTGATTTTTCTAAGTTATTTTCTTAGTCTTCCTTAACATGTCCTATTCTAGAACCTATATGTAGTTTGAAAGATTCTCTTCTAGATCATGCGAAGTGTTCAACTAAAGTGTAATGGTTGAGTGTGGTTACTTACTCATTAGTGTCATTTTATATCTCTTGATTATCCCTCTTAGCCTAAACATCTATCACAAACTCCACATTGAAATGCCAATGTAAATGATTTAGATTGGGAGTAGTGTATGTTGAAATTAGTCTCACGGTTTATATGTGCACATGCATTTGGTTGGTAGTGGTCAATTATTTTGGTGCATAACCTCCTTAGTTAGGTTAATTTTAGTTATCTTACCCATTTTCCTTTGCAATAAATATTTTATTAGTATCTTGGGTGAAGTATCAAGGGAGCTAGCCCAAATCTAGACATTTAGTCCACTTATAGGTCACCCATAACCTATGACTAATCCCATTATCTATCTCAAGTGATAGGTCTCTAAGACACCATTTCAAGGTTGGAAATTTGATTTATAATAAGTATTCCATATGATTTAGTGGCGTGTATAAGTTTGGCTATGTGGAATTCATTATACGTGAGATATTCACCTAGACTTTTGTCTAAAATGGTAAAATGATTGGCTATCTTAGGAGAGGGTAAATATAAAGTGAAGGCTGGGATATCTAGGTCTATGTAGTTAGATTATGATAATTCATATAGTATATTCTTTTATTTTTTAGGTTTAAGGTCCAGTCCAAAGTGGTAATTATAGATGTCATATTTAGCTTCTAGATGCTTCCAGAATTGGTATGGCTAAAGATTTGGATGAATAATCACTTCCATCCCAAAATGGGTAAAATTGATACATGGGTGAAATGTATAAGTTATTACATGAATTTAATACATCCATGGTTGGCCCAAAATAAAGTTATGTGACAAATATAAATCCAAAGATGGAAAAGTGTGCCTTGGGTCAATGATCCAATGATAACTGGTAAATAAATTTTTCCATATGATTCCCTTTCTTCATTATCATATGCTTTGATATTGAAAATATCTAGATGAAGGTCATCTACTATGTATCCAATATTATTGAATAAACATATAGACACGATGTTGAATCTTGAGCCATTATCTATGATCACATGTTTAACTTTATGTCATGTTACAAAAACTTCAACATATAATGGGTTATTGTGTGGAGGGCCAAGGGATAACATTTCACTTTGGTAAAAGGTAATTTTTTGGATAGAAGATAAGTGTCCTACCAAGGTTTGTAATTTATTTGGCATAATATCATTCATCACATGGGATTAGCTAACAATATCAATAAGGATATTATTTTGGATACTATTGGTATACAACAAATCTAAAATAGAGATTTGTGATGGGTTATTTTATAGTTGTTCCACAATATCATATGTCTTATCCTTGGAATTAGTAATTGGCTTACTTATTGATCGTATGGTTCCTTGGATGGGCTCATTTTTAGAATAAGGTTGTGGACCTTGAATGGGTAACTTAGTCCACTGAGTTGCAATTATGTAATCTGGATTAGGTAATGGACCATTATAATTGGAAGAAGAGGGAGACATACCTAAAATGGTAACTCTTGGGTATTGATAATATTGGTTACTAACATGGGCCAAATGAGGGTCATCATCAAAGGGGGTTGTTTGATACTATTACAAAATGGTTATGGGTGGTTGGTTTTGTCTAAGATTAATAATAATAGTTGCTATGTAACTACCTACGATATGACCTACAACCTTGTTGTAGTTATGTATGATAACATGATAAGCCCCTTGGTTATATTAGTCATTATAAATTTGGTTCCAAGTATTTTTTTTTTGTTATTTCTACTATTGTGGTTGATGTGATTGAGGTGGTGGCCTGTTTTGTTTTTTATTTTGATTATTGATGTTATTGTGTGGAAAAGGGTTATGATAAATTCACAAGTTATAATTAGAAGTATAAGTTGTGTTATCCAGATCTATTTCTCTATTTTACAACATATTTTGAATAAGGTGCCTTGATTTCATGCATCAATGTATGGAATTTCCTTTGACTTGATGGTATTCACAAAATTTGTGATGTTTATACCATTTAATGAAAGGAAAACCCTAAGTGAAAGGATTTGGAATGGGCCAACCAATAATATTGGTGGAATATAATTTACATAACACTTATTTAATTAGTTCTAGAAGGTCACTGATTGCTCTATTTATGGTTGGTCATCTTCTTGGAGGAGATGTTTTCAAAAGAGGAGGAAGGAGTGACTATATATGTATAATTGAATACATATGTAGAGTTGGTTGCATATGTGGATTTGGTTAAATAAATGGTGTTTTCATCATTTGTACATGATGTGATTCAATAATTCCATTACCAACAATGTTCTTTTTATAGTTATAGACACTAAGCCTCTTAGAAATACTAGCCTGGTAGTCATAGGAGCCTACATATAAATTGGGTTTTGGCTCTTATTTGGGCTTTGATTCTAGCTCTAGCTCTAATGAGGAGTGTACAATGTGATTGTCCCTTTATTAATAAGGGATTTATAAAATTTTAGGCCTTTTTCAAATATTTATTCAAACATGTGAGAACACTAAATCTCAAGGTGATATGATATATCACTTTTTAAATTATGAGTGAATATTGTTGGCAACTAGTTCTCTTATAAATTACATGTGAAATTCCTAGCAAGTGGCCTCCATAAATATAATTAGAATGATAAATTGTAATCACTCCTTTATTGGTCTTATCCCAAATCAACCATGGTAATATCATGTTCAAGATTATAGGGTAAGCGTTTCACAAACTTCTCTAATATGTTGTCAAAATTAGTGACTTGATTATTTACCTGTTGGAAAATCCATGGCAAGTCTTATCTAACTAGAATATAAGGAAAGAGGAGATGAAATTAAATATCACTAAAGGCCACTAATTGCAAATCAATATAAAATTTCTTTAGATATTCCTTTTAGTCACCTTTGTTTTTGTATTTGTTAAAATTTTAAAGCTCAAAACTTGAAGGAAATGGTATCTGAAGGTAATCCACGTTAAATTGATACAAACATATCTCATCTAATTTGAATTGCTTTCCTTGTTTTATTGTCTCAAGAGATAAAATTGCATCCTTCACTTGTTATAATTTTTGGGATAGGAATGTAGATGATATGGATGGTTATGGTTGGGTGTTCCAAGGTGGATTACCTTGACTTGGGTATAGTGAAGGACTGGAAGTATGAGTAATTTTCATTTGGTTGGTCACCCTATACAATAATATGCATCTATTCATTATGGTTATGTTGTTGTTATGGCACTAGTTTTTGGTAAACATTAGGGTTACGATTTACAGTGTAGTTTTGACATGAAGGTAATTATGGCCTGATTGGAGGTGTCTGGTGTTAGGGAATACATTATGTTTGGTGTGTTTTGAATAGAACTTATTGATGGATAGTCAAACAATTTTATGTGAAAGGCACCTATTATTTGTTAAGGGAATGTTACAAAAATTATTTCATGTTAGGAACATGTTATATATATGGCACTTGTTAGGTGTGAGACCCTTATTGTCGAGTAGGCATTTGTATGTTATGAACTTATTATTTTTTGAAAACATGTTTCCTATTGGTTAGTTGTTATTGCCTAGCAACAAGATGTCATTGACTAATAATGTTATGCTATTGATTAGATGATATTTGAGGTGGGGTATTTACCACTTGTTATGGTGGAATGTTGGTATGCACATATTAAGGTGGAATGTTTGTATGCACCTATTGAGGTGGGGTATTGGTCTGTGATTGGTTGTTTCCTCCCTACTTTATATTTTAGGAAGTAGATCATTATGGAGGGATAATCACATGGTGTGATTACAAGCTAGATATAATATACCCTATTGTTGTGATCCTGTTCATGTGCATGAAGGAGGGATCTATTGAAAATTGTTTAATGGGGTGTTCCTTGGTATATTGGACTTAACTTGGCATGGATTGGGTAACATCTATGTGTTATCCAAGACATTTTGAAAAGGGTTTCCTAAATAAGGCACCAATTGTCACCAATGATAGGAAGATTGAACATTTCTACAACTGATGTGGTTTAAATAAATGAACCTATTTTTACTTTAGAAGAACTTATCAAACTAGTTTTTAGTGCACTTAATGGATCTAACTCTATAAGTAGTATGGTTGAAATAGTCATGGAATTAAAGTCTCTTGATATATCAAGGTATGTTTGATACACCTATTGCACTTATGGTAATTTTTCAAATCTTTGCCATTTCCGTTTATCAAATGTGACATATTCATGGTTAGGAATTGGTTCGTGGGCTAGACTTTGACTAGTGGAGGCATGATCAAATGCTTGGATGAGAGGTTCACGAGTGGATGCCCTAACCAAGCAAGGTATACTTTCCTATGAAAAATCTGAAAATAATTTAGTACCTACTTCAACCATTCTAACAAGAATCTACCCTTTATCTTATTAAATAGGGTAGTCAAACAAGTATGGATCATAACTAGCACTAGATGGTGTGTTTGTGAAATATGGTTGTTATTGTTGGACCATTTTTGTAGTAGGCAGTATGTTGGTAAAGTTTTGTGAAAATAGGTTTTGTTTTTGCCATAGATAATGGGATTTATTTGTGAGGTATTATTTTAGTTTCTATTCCCCTGCCCTATGTTAGAGGACACATAAGTGGGATATATATCTATTTCACATTCCACATTATCACCATAAGGTTCATAATCAACTAGGTAACTTTTGATGAAATTATTATAAGCAGGGTTATACATAGCTCTTCTATACACATACTGAGGCATGGTTAAATCAATGTTCCTTGTTTTTGGAAAGGTTGGTCTAATGTATCAAACAAGTTGGAACTTGGCTTAATATAACACGAAAAGACTCTTGACCTTTGTAAAATGGTCTAAAAGGGGAAACTTAGATTTTTTCATGAAAAATGTATATATTTAAATCTAGGTCTAAATGAATTTGAATCTAGAATGAAATCTTGATTGTAATCTTGGCAAAAGGTCTAAACTAAACTAAAGAAAAAACTAGGTCTAGGTCTAAAAATGAAATTGAACTAGGTCTTGGTCTAGGAACATGAGATTTGTCTTGGAAACAAAATTGGTCTAGGAAAATGAACTAATAACTAATATTAAGTATAATTATCTTGGATTGAATAGAAACTTACACTTGGTCTATGTTAAACATGAAAACAGGGTAAGATGTGGTCTCAGTCTAAAAAAAGAATGTGCATTCTAAAATGGAGGCTCAAACTTGGTATAGGAAAAGATATTAAAGACAAATGAAAGTTAATAAAAGTAACAAAAAATAATATGCAAATATTAAAACACTCGAGCCAAAATAGTAGGCAAGATTCAAGTGTAAACTAATTGTATTTAGATCATAACTCAAAAATGGATTTCAAACTTGGTTTGAGAAACACTTAGATTCTATCAAATGATTCTTGGTTTTAAGAGGAACTTGGTTTAGAAAAAAATAGGTATTGTAACAATGCCTCTCAAAAACTAATTCATAAATGGTTTTACCAAATTTGGGTATCATAACACATCTTGGTGTAAGTGTCTACGTATCAAGTGTTTTGATTTTTTTGACTTGTTTGATTGCATGAACAGTTTTGGACTCAAAGTGCATGAAAAATAAGAAGCAATAAGCACAGTCCTATCTTAATAACTAACAAAATGTTTGCATAATATCCAAAAAATCCCACTGATATACCCATTTTTGAGAAGAATTAAGTGTTAATCCCATAACTAAAAGCACATGAAGGTAGATTTTTTATCCACCCTCTATCTCTTAATAAATTATGTGGCATGAAGCTTAGAGTGAAAAATCAACTTGACATTGGTAAGATAATCCATGATAAGTGGTGTTTCTTAGTCTATTATTTTTAACTTGGATTTCTAGATGGTCCAAAAGTGATAAATAACACTTGGGTGCAATAAAATATCCATCAATTGGATGAAAATTTATCTAAATTATTATGAAAGTGCCTTGACATTTTCATAACCACTTCAATCACCATTTTCTCAGTGACATGCGATGCCTAGATCATGTATGCTCTAAGTATCCATTCGATTTATTAGTTTAACTAGTCAACCACTATCTAATCGATTGGCACATTCAATTTGTATACCCCACTAGATAATTAGTGTTGGTAAAATGATGGGAGATGAAACCCCAAATCAATGCACCACTAAAGAACTTATGAGGAGTTGATGAACTCCCAATTGCTAGTTCAAAAAGAAAAGAAAATGGAGAATGTTGATTATGAGTCACCCATGTTGGAGAAAATGAGGGGAGAGTATACACGACATGAACTATGGGATAAAATAAATAAGTAGCTTAGTAGAATTTTTGTGTCACCCTAAGTAGTGGATAGCATACACATGACCTCGCTAATTAATGCTAAAAATGAAAATGCAAAAGTTAAATTATGAAATTAAATTGGTTTTAAACACCAAATGTAATAGTTTAAGGCCATGGAAAAATCTTGAAATGAAAAAAATAAAGTTGTAAATATTATAAACACTAAATTTAAGTGTGAAAATGTTTTTAAATCACCAAAAGAGAGTGTGAAATAGACTTGTTAATGTATTAAGCCTATTCTATTTTCTTAATACTCTAAAATAATGGTTAGAGGATTAATTTGTGTTAATTAACATGCACAAGTGAAGGTAAGATTTGAATTCTTGAAGTCACATGTTTGTGTTTTAGATCAAAATCATCGTTTATCAATTGTCAAATTTTTTATTTTCCTAAAAACTAAAAAATGTAGAATTTAGCAAAGTCATCATTTAATAGCTACAAAGTCACTGATTTTTAGAAAAAAAATTGATTATTTTCAAGAAAAAAGTAACAAAGTCACTTATTTCATAGAAAAACTATACCTAATAAAGTCACCACCAATATCTAGGGGCAAAGTCACAATTTTTTTGAGTCGAAGTCATTGATATGTAGGTTGGGTTGAAGTTGCTAATATGTAGTTCAAAGTCACTATTTTTAAAACAAGTTACTAATATCCAAGGGCAAAGTCATTGTTTTCATAGAAAAACCAAAAAAATAAATAAATTAAAAGACACAGGAATCATCAAAGTCACTATTTTCCAGTACCAAATTCAACATTTTCATGAAAAACCAATGAAGTCATCAACATAGGTCGATGTCATCAAATTTTGGGCCAAAAAAAATGGCAATTTTAGTGGGAAAAGGTAAACATTGTAATTAATGATTTTTGTAAAAAAATTAAGAGTCCCAATGTACCACTAATATGAATGTGGAGTGCATAGTCTGACGGGCATGCCTTTATGTAACATAAGAATCCAAAGAATGTCAGTTTCTATTATTAGTGAATAAACTAAAAATAAATGAAAGATAACTAACTTTATAAGCCTAAGTATAGGGTGAGAAATTATTGTCAAACAAATAAATTAACAAAGGGAAGACAAAAACACCATTTACCTTCCTATAATGACTTTATATTGAAATTAACATAAGAGGTGGCTTGTGTTCAGCTTGTGGATAATGGGTCTTTGTCAATGGTGCATGTGCATCATCTCCCCTTGTAAATGTTGGTAATTATCTCTCGATATGTATTGGTTTTGAATATATCTATCAATAATTTGGAATTATTTCTTTGCACATAAAATCTTTTTTAAGAATCGTCATGGATTGGGTATTTATAGTTTTCCAATTGACTCCAACCCATTTATGGTTAAGGTTTGGTAAAGGTTGGGAGGTGGAATGCATTTATCTTTTTGGGATAAAAGTTAAATTTAAAAATAATGGCTCAACATCCACAAAATTTATCCCATTTATGTTGATATTTTTAATTTTTGACATGGAGGCTGATGACATCATCATAATATCATATTCCCTAATATTTATTGAAATTTTATTTTCAAAAATTAGATATTCATTAATTCAACATGTATTTTTCATTTTAATTTGATTTTTTTTGGCTAGGGAATCCTAATTAGTCATTTGGTCATTTCAAAATTTTGGTTAAGTGCCCACTTGATTAGTCAAAAAAGTAAATTTTGTAGGTCGTAACTTAACTAGGGATGAATATATGAGAGGATATCATTACGTAAAGGGTGTTACCCCAAATAGGGATGCCCTAACATATTTTAAGGTTTTTATGTCCAATAAATAGATGAATTTGGGCATTTTGATGATTTCTATTATTAGTGCATAAAGCAAAAACAAATAAAAACAACTAACATTCTAAGCCTAAGTACTAGGGTGAGCAATGATTCTTAATCAAAGAGATCAACAAAGTGAAGAAAAAAACACCATTTACCTTATTAAAATGACTTTATCTTTCAATCGGCATAAGAGATGGATTGTGTTTGCCTTGTGGTCAATGGGTCTCCATCAATGGTTCACGTGCATCATCTCCTATTATACACTTTGAAAATTGGCTCTTGGTATGTATTAGTTGTGGATATCTCTAACAATAATTTAGCATTATTTATTTATAGATAAAATATTTTTGAAGAATGCTCATGACTTGGCTATTTATAGTTTTCCAATTGATGCCAACCAATGTTTTGTTAATCTTGGGTTAAGGTTGGGAGGTTTAATGCATTTATGTTTTTTGGGATATAGGTCAAATTTGTGAAGCATGGCTCAAAATACTTGATATGTATCCCATTTATGTTGATATTCCTAATTTTTGACTTTGAGGCTGATGACATCATCATATTCCCTAATATTTGTCAAAATTATTATTTTTAATTTAGATATTCATTAATTCAACATGGATTTTTAACTTAAGCATTTAATTTGAGTTGTTTGGTTAAGAAATATTGATTAGTCATTTGGTCATTTAAAGATTTTGAATAAGTGCCTTGCTTAATTGGTTAAAAATGTTAATTTTTTAGGTTGTAACTTGACTATGGAAGAATATGTGAGAGACTATCATTGAGTAAAGGGTATTAGCCAAAACAGGGATGCCTTGATGTGGTTTAGGGCATTTACATTAAATGTGCAAATGATTTTTTGTGTTTTAGTGATGTCTAGGTTTAATTTGCATTATTTACTAGAAATTAATCTGATGTCTATTTAAAAATAAAATGTAGACAAAAGTGAGGTGTCTACAGAAGTTATATATCAAACCAAGGCACATAATTGGACTTATGTGTGTAGGATCCATTCTATAATCTCATTGAGTCAGCAACCACAACCAAATTTAGCTTGGTCTCTACCAAATAAGTTCACAAACATTTCTCCCATCAATCTAGATCCATGTTTCTCATGATCCATCCTAAAATACCCACATATAGGATAAATAAAATTCTCTTAGCATGCACCACTTGCATAATGTTATAATATCACAAATTAGCAAGGTACTAAAGTAGCGTAGTGAAGTTTTCATAGAGCATAAAGGCCTCCTAACATAATATGTAGTAAAGCATTACATAAATTTCATCTATAGATCCACTCTTCTGAATAGTCCTATGGATTCCATATTAGCTTGGGAGAATGATGAAATCCCATATCAAATAGAAGATCTCCTTGATCAGGGCAAAATCAGGGCTAGCTCTTCTCCTTTTAGGATTCTTATAGTCCTCTCACCTAACAAGGATGCATTTTGGCATCTCTGCATAGATTATCACACATTCAAAAAAATAATATTGAATAATATATAACCATTATTGCACATTGATGACATCATAAACCAAGTCTAAGGTGGATAATACTTAACCAATATTGACTTGAATTTTGTTTACCACCAGGTTCTGGTCCATATTGAAGATGTGTAGAGGATAACATTAAAGACATGAGAATGATTGTATGAATTGTTAGGTGTGCCTTTTACCCTAACCAATTATCCATCCACATTCATTTTTTTGATGGATTATCTACTTAGGACTTTCCTAAACTCATTCATCATCATCTACTTGGATGAGATTATTATATTCAACAAAACTTTGGAGGATCATATGGATAATATCTCGCACATCCTACACACATTGCATCAACACAAGTTATAGGCTAACTTATAAATGTGTAAATTAGGTTTTGCACAGATTCATCACTTAGGCTACATCATTGACCCAAAATGAATCCATTTATATTCAAATAAGATCAAATTGATCTAAGATTGGCCTACTCTATGTAATATCACATAATTTATGAGTTTTCTTAGGTTCGCTAACTTTTAATGTAATTTTGTCATTAATTTATCTCACCCTGCTTGGCCTCTCAATTAGATAACATGCGAAAAACCCAAGTTTGTTTGGAATCATATACAATAACATGATTTTGAGTCACTCAAACAATGCCTCTATATACCACCTATTGGTACAATGCTTGACATTGCACATTCATTTAAAATTCATAATGATATATTTTATTATGCACTTAGTATAGTATTCATGCAGTATGGGCATTCAATTATATACCACTTAGAGACATTCAATGACATGGTGTAAAGTTACTCCACTTATGATAAATAATTGTATGTTATTATGTAATAAATCATGCAATAGGACCACTACATTCTAGGGAATGAAATAGTTGTTCCTTATGATCATAAGCCTCCACATCTCTTACAGATGCATAACAAGTTAGATAATGCATGAAAAATGAAATGGACATGACTTACCTATAGTAGTTCCATCCTATGATTGATAAAAAAAATGGAAGAACAACAAGAACATAGATTGCATTATAAGACCAACTATTCATGCACTCATTATGGTGTGAAACACGTGCAAACAAAAATTTAAATACTATGTATCCCACTACTAAGATAATTATGAATTTAGAAACACTTACACAAGCTTTATGTATGCTAAACAAGTTCCAATGTTCTAATTTTATAACCAACTTATGTACAAGCTTAGGCATCTCTATGTTACTATTGGTGCACCTCACAAATGACTCCTTCAAGAGGCACATTGTGCTAAGAACTTGTGGTACTTCATTGTGGAAAATACTCTAGCTACATTAAATTAACACTTATACTAACTAAACATGCACATACATGTGGAATGCCACATCAATTATTTAATTCTTTGTTACATCACTAAGCCCACAAACAATTAGCTAGGACTTTACACACCTCTATAATTTGCATCCAAACCATGGTAATCTATCAACATGGATTTCATGACTAGGTTACCTGTGACAGGATGCCAACATGATTCTATGTTATTTATATTACATATATTTTATAATATGGCTATCATGGCTACTTGTAAAAAAGACATTAATGTAGTTAGCACTATGCAAGCCTTATTTAACTATCCTTGGGTTCACTTTACACTGCAAACATCCATCATCTCTTCTCGATATCCATATTTTTTAAGTCATTTTTTTAAAGTGTTATGGGACTTTATGGGTATGCATCTAGATTAGTCGATGGATTTGCATCCATAGATAGATAGACAAGCCAACATTTTCAATCACACACTTATTCATCTTTAACAAATGTAAAACCATGCACCTGATCACACTTAGGTTGACAATCTCTTTTACATTCAAATGCCTATAGGAGAGCCCTTCAAAGATCTATAGGTCATGGTCCCCTCCAAACATGTCTTGGATTTCAACCTTTGACACCAATAGACATTTACTATAACATACTAGTTGAAACTGAATCGCATGCACAAGAATGGGAAATATATAAAGTTAATAAGTTTTTGTGTCATATACAATATGTTAATCAACACATTCAAAAAATCTCTCTTTTAGACAATCAAAGTATAAGGAACACCATGATACACATCGTACACCTCATGCATTTTGAATTGGCGATAAATTTTCCTTCTATCTTTAGAAGGAGTGCTTCAAAGGTCCACTAAGAAAGAGTAAGCCTTTACATTATGGTCTTTACACCATTTTGCATTCAATTGGTGAGAACATTTATTTCTTGATTTACCTACATACTTAGGCATGTACCCAATCTTCAATATGAAACTTATCATGCCTTACACTCTACCACTTCTTAAGTGACCAATGACACAAAATCCTTCTGACCCAGATACTGAAAACTTGCACCCCATAGATAATGATTAGATCATCGAAGTGTTAGCCACATGCACTCACCATAACACAAATCAAATTTTATAAGTGGTCAAGGTTTGATAATACATTTATCGATCTATATCGTATAAACTTTAACACCTTTGAGTACATTTTCCTCAACTGTACACCAACATAAGAGAGACCATTTTTATTCAAGAAAGGAAAAATGATACTTTCATAGTTCTTATATAGTAAAATCAACTCCTCACTTGTTTTTATGTGCATAGCTTGTACCTTATATGAAATCTTATGCACTCCACTATAATTTTTTTTGTTACACTCTTACATGTCAGTATCGATATTTTTTACAGACTTTCACATTGAGATCATCCCTACACATCACATTATGTACTACTCAGCTCATAGTCCTGTGCACCTCACTTTTACTTATTCACAAACTCTCATGCCTATACTTTCACTCGTTCTGACATCTATGTCTCAGCTTGCTCTGATTTTTTGGCTTCTTAGGTGGAACTTTTACGTTGGGAATCGATTAGTTTGACTATTAGTCACCACCAACCTGGAATATCAACTGTCACCTAGAAACAAGATGGAACGACTTGTAACCATATTATTTGTAACTAACAATAGTTGTAACTTCTCTATATTAATCATGTTAAATATCTAACATATGCATCCAACATAGGGTTAATGTCTCACATAGTCATAAAATAGGTAACATGCTCTGCATATCTATTCTTTAACACACACATTGTAACACATTGGACCTTTTATATTTTCTTCCTATTAAATAGAATTTTTATTATTTCAAGCTAATACTTTTCCTCCTTTGAATGTGTATTGATTATTATTTTTGCATGTGTCTCTATGCATTCACTCTTCACAACCAAACTCAGTGGTCCCTCACACTCTTGGTCTTGGGCCCCTTTGTGCATATCATTAATTGTATCATGTGATAAAGATATGATCATAGATAATTATGTCATAATGTTGGAGAGTATGTCATCATTAACTGACATTGAGTCTTGTTTGTAACATATTAAATGCAAGGCATATAAAATGTCATGTATAGATAGATTTGACATTGAAGTGTGTAGTAAACTAGTCATATTTGAAGTAAATTTAGATGTTCTCAAATGTATAGATGATTATTTTACTACATAATTGAATGTCAAATCTATTTAATATTATTTGACATGAAGTAGATTTTATCAAATATTAAAGTATGTAGTAAACTAATCATAGATTTGACATGAAGTAGATTTGTAATAATCTTCCCATAATCTCATGGTAAGGAGAACATCTAAATACAAAATGTTCCTCAATTTTGGATTTCCAAAAATAAATTTGGTAAATGGTCTTATTTTTCAATACATAGATGGTGTGAAAATTTTCTAAATAATGTTAATATAACCTTCAAATTACAAGATAATTGGAGTTAGGATTATCTTGGAGGTTGGGTGAGCTCATCCACAAAGTGAAGATATATATTGTAGTAATGTTGAATCTTTGAGCAAGGAGGATCACAAGGCTCCAACCATTTGGACCAAAGGTAAGCTCAATAGATCTCATTTCGGTATAGTTAATAATGGAGAGGTCTTGGCATTTAGATTAGTTACGACATTAAAAAAATAAGTTATAACTTATTTTTACAAATAATTGACATTTATTTAATTATTATCCAAAAGTTTTTTCTTTTTTTAAAAATTCAATTGAAATTAATAATATCTTGGATATATGGTGATGTTTAAAAACTTTTTTTTTTAAATTTATTTTAGAAATCAATAAAATAACACAACGAAATAGAGGTCAAATCCCACTTAATATGAAGAAAATAATAAAACCGTTAATCCATTAAATATGTGACAAATCTTTTTAAAAAAAAGGATCAAAATTTATATTTATGAGCACTTTTTAATTAAATATGTTTACATACTTGTACTCACATATGGAGATTTATGAGCAGATATACCTTGAATAAATTATTAAAATTAATTCTCAACAATATCTCTAAGAGGTACGGAGGCCAACAGTAAAGTGTCCTTGAGAGGCAATACGAAAGTTTATTGACGTGTAGGAACGATATAGATAAACACAATAGAAGTATGTTACATGATTGTTTCTCATATTACCCTCTTGAACACTAATGTGAAAGTTTCCATTAAAAATGTGTATTTAACCTTCCAGCCGTAGATAGAAACTGTAATTATTCATAGAAGAAACCATTCATACGAGAAACCAAAACTGTTGGGTGATGTGGGAACTCGAAGACAGATCGTTATAGATCAAAAATATGGCAATGCCTACTCCAACATGTTTGAATTCATTTCTTGCACATTTCCCTCAAATCTGCCTCCTCTTGTAATATTATAAGCATATTCATATGCTGCGCACATGCAGGGAAAAGGCGTCGCTGAGCGTGCATGAGGGCACAAATAAGCCCGTCGTACCATCTATCCCAGCAGCAGGGACTGTTGCTTAGGGCTGGCCAAGGCTCTTCTGCATTCTGACATTTTCTTGATTATTTTTACGTTGTTTGCAAATATAATGGTCCCACATCGACAAAAATCTGTTCATTTGAATAGGTACTGAACAGGTATTGAATTAAAAAAGCTCTAGACATGTGAAAAAGAGGACGAAGAATATGCACTCCCCTATACAATACTGTACTCAGCTGAGCGCGCTCACCGCTCCTTTTTCATACTCATGTGCATAGCACTTCAGATACCTGAACTAGCTAAATATATTATGTTTCGTACATACTTAAAATATAAGTTCGGGCAGGTGATGTGTGTATTTATACCTGGGCCACTAGATCTCATTCTGTGGAGACATCATTCCTACATTGCTGAAGCCAAAAAACCAAATGTTTAGTGGCTTTTAAGGAAAACTTTGCTCTTTTTTACATATACATTTTGCTTCTACTTCAAAGTTTGTGGAGCATCCGAAGCAGCAGTTATCCGAGTTAGAAAAAAAAAATGTATCTTTGGTTTTTCTTCTCTATTTAAAGACAAATCATGGCTTCCAAGTGGAGAGAGGGCACTTTGGACAGACCAACAGCTCATCCTGGATGTTAGTTCATTGGTCGGAAAACCCTAATTCTACTTCCAATGCCACGGATTAATTCATACTAATTATGTGCCGTTTGATATTTGCTTATCAATAGGGGCTGATAATTTTTAATTTTGGGCGGCATAAACCACTATTTTGAAAAGGGTTTGTAAATTTCGAAGGTACAAACAAATAAATAAAATTAATTTAATTTGTCATAAATTCTACTTTATGTAGTAGTGTATGTCCATTTGAAAAAGATAGTTATGAGGTCTCTTCTTATTAATTATATGAGAAGTTGGAAAGAAGAAAAAGAGCTAACCCTTTATCTCATTAAAAAAAAAAAGGCCCTGAAAATAAAATGGTCTTCACACATAAAACTCTTCAACTCCAAAAGAAAATCTATTATACCTTATATATCTTATGCTGCATACTGACAAGAATACTGTAACTGCCTAATCTATTCCAATCGACCACATATTGCTTCCTCCTTTTGAGGCCATATTCAAGAACCTGCTCAGGAATCGGAAGAAATTTCTTGACGCTCTCCCTCTCCATACATTTCTTAACCCAAGTATCAAGAGGCGGACAATGAGTCTCGAACGGTAACCTGAAATTCCCTACAATTTCAAAAGTATGGAACAAAGGCAATATCCACGAATCCGAACTGCTCTCCACCGAAATAAGGCCCCTGGCCTCCTGACATCTCCTTCCACGCCCCTTCTAATATTTCGAGATTCGCCAACTATGTCAGCTTTAGACGCCTCTTAGCCTCCCCATTTGTTGTCAATATACGACCATTTCATGTCCTGATTCATAAACCTGCAAAATACAAAGCTGAATTCAGAAAACCTCTTTGGACAAATTAAACGAACGCACCTGCTGCCATATCCTAAGAGAGAAACGAGTTAGCTTGGGGTTACCCTCTTGTCTACGAAGTCAACCCACAATCGGGAAAGCGCACGACCATATGGCTTGTAAGGCAGAAATGATTTGGAAGGCCAGGCTTGGTCGTAGTGAAGAATTATAAGAGACCCGCAGATGGGTTTGCCGTTGTAAATGAGCATAGGTATCTTCTTGTAGACTGGATTCACTCTAGCACACGTCGTCTTCTTCGTATTCATGTTTTACAACTCTTCCTTCCAATCCAATCAAGACACGCATGCCAAAGGGAGTCGCCCTCAGGTGAAGCACTTTCACTTCCTCCGTGTTCATCTGATCCCAAACAACAATTTAGTATTGGAGTATTTCTCCTCTGAAACAAAACAGAGTCGGAAACCTTGAAGGATCTGGACGACTCATTAGTTTCCTAGAAGCATCGTTTCAGTAGGGGAAGGTACATGGAGCATGGTCAACCGCAATGGCGGTAACAGGATGAAAATGTATTAAGGAGCAGACATAGGTGCCCAGTGTCCCTTACCCACAAGGCTTGTGCAAAAGACAAGCTATACTCAATGTGGTACCCATTTCAAATTGTCTTATGCTATCAAGGCCCTTGCGTAAGGTAAAAGGTGGATCTTGGACCATACCAAAAGAATATTGATCGCTGAATTAGGTCTAAATAAAAGATATTACTAGTAATTGCACAGAGGTGCAACGTAACCGTCAATAGAGCAGAAGTGTCTCAATAAGAGATTCTAGAAAGTATTACTTTAAATTTTGTGTAACGAAAATATAATAAAAAAAATTAAAATTTGATTCACTCTTGCATATGATTATAAGAGATGTGAAGGGATAATGAAATCAACGAGAATGGGATGCCAAATACATGTGTTCATTTAAAAGGGAGCTGTGAGGAGGAATATAATAGTTGTTCTTCTTTTTCCTTTCTATAAATGTACGTACCAACCTGCATTCTTTTATATCGGTAAAAAGATAAATTAGGAGAAATACGAACATTTTGTAAGGTTCAGGGTCTCGATAGTGAGGTAAAAGTTTGGTCTTGGCATCCACTATTGCCAATAACAATTATTATATATTTTAATGTTCTTTTTTATAGTTTATGTATTGCCAAAACTCAGGATTTTTAACAAAAGTTGTTTAGATCAGTACATTTTGAATATTTTATGGATTTTATGTTGTACTTAATATCTTTTCTTCATGTTCATAATCATATATATTGGCAATTCATGTAATTTTATATCAGTTTTATAAACTGTAAAATGAATTTTGACAAAATCATTGTTGACCAAGAAAAACCCAACCCACAGATTTCCTGTAATTGTAATTTTTTTTTTTTTTTTTTTTTAAGATAATAATTTAGATATCTAACTTCTCATCATTTGGATCTCCAAAATTTTATTTCTTCATTAATTAAATTGTTTAACTAACAAAATGTCCTTACATCAAACATATGGAATAAGAATTTCTATTCGTATAAATGTTCACAAATTTAAGCTTAATGGTAGAACCACCCCTATAGATTTAAGTGAAATGCCATGGCATGACATGACTTTCCATAATATGATGTAAAACCATATTTTACAAGTATTGTGTTGAATTAAAAACTATCCTCCTCTGCCAATCAGATTCCATGTTATCTCATTCCATGCCCTTTAAGCATTGGGCTAACCTTCAGCACCACCTCTATGTGTTTCCTTCCTCCTCTCTATTGCAAACACTTGAGTTAATATTCACCATGGCTGCTCCATTTTGATCTCAACCATTGTAGATAACTCTTCAACCTCATTTGTCTTCACCTTGGAAAACAAAATTAAACAAATAAATAATTAAATTTGATTTAATTTGTGTTGCAAATTATATCATGTAATAGTGTATATATATTTGAAAGATGATTATGAGGTCTCTTCTTATTGATGATGTGACAAGTTGAAAATGCATATAATTATTTTGGTATAAATCTTTTTTTTAAATATTAAATATATTTAGTCTTTATATCTAAAAAACTAAAGAAAAAGAAATAACTTTTTATCTTATAATAAAAAGAGCATCTGAAAATAAAATAGTCTTCAAATTTAAAATTTATAAAAAAATTAAAAATTTAAAATTTAAAAAAAAAAAAAACAACTTTATACTTTATGCTGCATACTGACAAGAATACTATAAGTGCCTAATCTGTTTCAATCGACCATACATTTCTTCCTCGTCGTGAGGCCATACTCAAGAACCCAGAAGTCGGATGAATTTTCTTGACGATCTCCCTCTCCATTATTTCTTAACCCAATTATCAAGCTGCGGAAATTCAATCTCGAACGGTAACCTGAAATTCCCTACAATTTCAGAAGTATGGAATAAAGGCAATATTCACGAGCTGCTCTCCACCGAATTAAGGCCCCCGGCCTCCTGACATCTCCTTCAACGCCTCTTTTAAAAATTCGAGATTCGCCAACATGTCACCTTTAGACGCATCCTGAGCCTCCCCATTTGTTGTCAGTCCTACACCTGCAAAATACAAAGCTGGATTCTGAAAACCTGTCAATATACGACCATTTGCCCTGATTCATAGACCTGCAAAATACAAAGCTGGATTCCGAAAACCTATTAGGACCAACGAAACGAACGCACCTGCTACCATATCCTAAGAGAGAAATGAGATAGCTTGGGGTTACCTTGTTTTCTACGAAGTCAGTCCAGAATCGGTAAAGCGCACGATCATATGGCTTGGAAGGCAGAAATGGTTTGGAAGGCCAGGCTTCGCCGATGTAGTGAAGAATTATAAGAGACTCGCAGATTAGCCTGCCGTTGTAAATGAGCACAGGTATCTTCTTGTAGACTGGATTCATTCTCAACAACAATTCACTCTTGCTTTTGCTAACGTCTTCTTCGTATTCATATTTTACACCTCTCTCTTCCAATCCAATCACGAAACGCATGCCAAAGGGGCTCACCCTCAGCTTAAGCACTTTCACTTCCTCCATGTTCATCTAAGCTCAAAAACAATGTTCTATTGGTGCATTTCTCCTCTGTAACAAACCAGAGTCGGAAAGCTTGAAGGATCTGGACCACTCATTAGTCTCCTAGAAGCATGGTCCACCGCAATAGCGGTAACAAGATGAAAATGTATCAAGGACCATACATAGGTGCCCAGTGTCCCTTACCCACAAGACAAGGTTCGTGCAAAAGACGAGCTGTCCTTGATGTGGTATCCATTTCAATTTGTGTTATGGTATCATAGGCCCTTGCGTAAGATAAGAGGAGGATCTTGGGGCATATCCAAAGAATATTGATCCCTGAATTACGTCTAAATAAAAGATATTGCTAATAATTGCATGGATGTGAAATTTAACCGTCAATAGAGCAGAAGAAGTGTCTGAATAAGGATTCTAGAAAGTATTACTCTGCATTTTGTGTAACGAAAATATAATACAAAAGTGTCTGAATGAGAGATTCTGTGCATTTTGTGTAACGAAAATACAATACAAAAGAATTAAAAATTGATTTATTCTTGCATATGATTATAAAAGATGTGAAGGAATAATGAAAACAACGAGAAGGGATGCCAAATATATGTGTTCAATGAATAGGGTGTTTTGAGGAGGAATAAAATAGTTGATTTTCTTTTTCCACAATATCAATGTATGTTTCAGTTTGTATTTTGCATATCGGTAAAAAGATAAATTAGGTGAAATACAAAGGTCTTACAACAATCACATTCTTGATAGTGTAGTAAAAGTTTGGCCTTGGTATTCAATATTACCAGTAATAATTATCACATATTTTAATAGTATCTCCTATATTTTATTTATTGTTCAAGTTCAGGGGATTATCCACCAAAGTTGTTTGGATCGGTATATTTTGAGGATTTTATGGATCCCATGGTGGGCCTATATACTTTTTCATGTGTAAAACCACAAACATTGGCAATTCAAGTAATTTTGTGCCAGTTCTATAAATTATAGAATGAATTTTTCCACAACCACTATTGACCAAGACAACCCACAAATTATATGTAATTGTAACTTATTGCTTTTTTTATAAAATAATTTAGATATCTAACTTCTCATCATCTAGATCTCCAAAACTTTATTTCTTGACTAACTAGATTGTTCGATTATCCAAATGCTCCTACATCAAACATATGGGGTAAGTGTTTATGATCATAATGTTCACAAATTTAGGCTTAATAGTAGAACCATCCCCATGGCTTTAAGTTGAAATCCATGGCATGCCCTTCCATAGTGTGATGTAAAACCATATTTTCTAGGCATTGCGTTCAATAGAAAACAATCCTCCTTTGCCAATCTCATTCCATGTTATATCATTCCATACCCCTTGAGCATTGGGATAAAATTCAGCACCACCTCTATGCACTTCTTTCCTCCTCTCTATTGCATACACATGAGCTAATATTAACCTTGGGCAATTCATTTTGATCTCAACCATTGTAGATAAATCTTCAACCTCAATTTTCTCTACCTTGGAGAAATGAGAACCGCTTGCCACTTTATCTAGAAACACATTGTAATCAACCTTCCTTGAAAAATTATTATTGTGCTCATCATTACATATTTTCCCTTAAAGTAATTTTAGATGTACCTCTTCCCATCTTCCTTAACATGCATGGTGTTATCTCTCCAATCATACATCATCTCCCTATCAAATTTTCATAGCCTCCATAGAAAAACATGTCATGCATCCATGGATAAGACAGAAAAAAAAAATTATTCTAATAGTTACCAATATATATTTCCACTTCACAATAGTCCCTCACAATATTTGTTATTACCTTTAATAACTGGTACACTCTATATTTCCTTGGGTGTGGAATGCACATCAAATTCAACTTGTGGACCATCTTAATGGACATGAAAGTCCTAAAATTTACACTATCAACTTGAATAGTGCAACACTTACCTTTCATCTTACATCAATTTCTGAGAACATTCCTCTTTTGATACTCTTTCTCATTGTTATTTTCAACATTAAAGACTCTCATTCTTGCTAGTAAAATGACTCATTCTTTTTAGATCTTTTGCATGCTCTGAGGGTTCTATATAATGTGCTTCTTCTTATGCCACTCAAACAATACCTACATTCTTTTTCATCTCACCATCACATTGCATAAGAGAACACTTAAAATCATGAGGCCAAATGGCTCTACACCTATAATATGTTCCATTGAATTTTATTCCTCTTATTTATCCATAGATTCCCATGGACCCTCATTTTATTGTTTATTTTCACTTGATAAGTGTTATCTACTTCCTCATTCCACTGATAATTTCACTTATTTGATGGTTTCCATATATGACTATGGAACCTTCCTCTTCTTATTTTTTCCTAGATAAATTCTCCTTTATTCTTAAATCATATTGGTATGATTTTTTCACTATATGAATCCTTTCTAATTTTAGTCCATCTTGAATATTTAACTATAACACATTGATGTATCTTGTCACCTTGTCTTTGTCCATCTCCGTATGACCAACTCAAAATTATAATATTGTAGAATTCCTTGATGTAGTCCTTCACACTCAGTGCCTTTTCCATAAGTTTTTGTAATTTATTAAATAAATTAAATTGAGAATACCAAATAAGAACCTTAACTTTTAGCTTTGTCACTATCATCTCCCAATGGGTAATCTTATCATTACTAGTTATATTCCACTTTGTTTGTAATTCCTTCCAACATATGGTTGCATGTCCTTTCAACTTGTAAATATCTACCTTTACCTTAATTTGGTATGATCCATGTCATTAAACTTAATATTCCATGTCATTGAGCCATTCAATCATCTCCTTGGGATTCAAAGTCCTCAAAATTCTTGTAACCTTTACCTTTTTTCCTCTCCCAAATCTTTGAAATTGCTCAAAAATATTTTCTCATTAAATAAACCACTTAGGTGCCATTCCAAAAAATCTTCCACTGCTAGCTCATCACTTTCAACATTACTCACATAATTCCTTGGGATGAATCCCCTTCTTTTGTCCTCTTTAACAATAGTTAATCTTATATGCATAATCCTTAACATCTCTACAATCTCATCCAACCTTCCTACCATATTAGGAACCACTATAGTCTAGCTCTTTCCACAATTCTTAGAGGGATCTATACTTAATCTCAAATATGTGTTCTGTAGACATTACACTATATAGAGAACACATTTGTGCACCTTATAACCACTAATAGATCAATTGAGGACAAACAATATCTAACATATCCTAGATTTGTTAGCTTGGTTTGATATCACTTGGTGTAATTCAATAATAGAGGGTGTAATGAAGGAAAAATTATTTCTCTATGTAAGCCTACAACTGAATCACACACACATAGATATGACATTAAATCCAAACTTAATACTTTGAGTACATAGCTTACACATAAAACACTCACACTCTTTCATAATAAAATTTTATATTAGAAGCATTCCCATACACACATTCCCTTGGATAGATTGAAACAAAACTCTTTGTTCCTCTCAACTTCCCATTCTCCACATGCAATAGGAATTTCTTCTTCACTTCAATTTTCCTACTCAAAATCCATCCCTTATTTTTATTTATGGCTCATAGTGTGAACATAGAGATTCCCATGAACCTTGAAAAATGCTCCAAATGAGTATTTGAATTATTCTTGTCTATTACTTTGTGTTGATAATCGTCATAGGTGAAACTATTGCTTCCTAGAATGTAATGGTTATGTAACCACTGTGATGGTTCCAATATTGTTGTAACAATTTTTTAGTCAATAGTTATTACATGTTGGGTTATTTAGAAATGCCATCATGGCATAGAGAACCTCATTTAGATCATGACTTTAAACTTCTCTTTCTCCCTTCTAGAAGGTTGCTTAAGTGTGAATGACTTCCACTGTTAGAATCCCATGACATAAAGTATATCATTTTTGGGAAATGTAAGATTGATTTTGTATCTAGATGTTTTAATAGCATAATTCATACTTTATTAATGCTTAATAATACATTATAAAGGTTGACTTATGTGATTAGATAAGATAAGATAACGATATTTATATCCATGATAGTTTAAAATCGATCCATGAGACTAAAAAAACATAATGTAAAGTCATCAATAGGGAGTGAAAAAGAAATTTAATAAATTAAAAAAAACCAAAGAGAACATGCAACTAACAAATTTTATGAAAAAAATCATGTGCTCTGATGGCTCATGGATCTCACCAAAACAACATCCATGCTACACAATTGCTTGCTGCTCAATCTTAAAGAATAAGCAAGGTGAAAAAAAGAATAAATCATCTAGGTGTAGATCATTATAAGTAAAATATTTAATCACATTCTGATGAAAATCAAATATCTATCAAAAGAAGAGAGCTAAGCATCTTTAATCCTCATAAGCCATGAAGATGTAGAGAGAGATGCATGGGTCTCTAAAGAGGTAAATAATTTCCCTGTGATTTCATAGTAAGGAGGATGTCCACATATAAAATGATCCTCCATTTTAGGTTCCAAAGAATAAATCTAACAAATACAATGTACTTGAGGATTGTTACCACTTTTCAAAATGTGGAGGTGGTATGAACAAACTCTGAATTATTCTAAGGAAACCCTCAAACTTAAAAATAATTGGAGTTGGACATAGCCTAGAAGTAAGGTGAAACCATTCTAAAAATGAAGTTATGTATTGTAGTAATGTTGAAGCTTAGATGTAATAGGCTCACCATTTAGATCAAAGATAAGGTCTATATATCTTATCTACATAGAGTTAATAATGGTGAGTTATTGGCATCTATATTAGTTATGACATTGAAAAAATAGGTTGGGATTATTTTATTCAAATAAGTGTCATTTAGTTAATTATTATAAGGAAGTTTTTTCTTTTTTTCTTAAATTTGATTAAAAGAATATTAATAACTTGGATATATGATGGAGTTTGGAACCCTTCTTTTCTAGAATTTTTTTTACAGTGATAAAATGGTACGCCTAAATTGAAGTCAAATTCTACAATTACTAAAAAAATTATAAAAAAAAGTGAATAAAATCTTTCATCAATTAAACATATAATAAATCCAAAATAAATACCTCAAAATTCATATATATAAACACTTTATAAATAAATATTTATACTAATATATATATCCATTTATATGGAGATTCATTACAATCACCTCTTAATAGTATCTCCACAGGTTACGGAGGGCAATATAATGTCCACCGTGGGGAGGGCAATACTAAAGTTTTGTTCACGTTTTGTAACGATATAGATAAACACAATACGATTATTAACTACATAAATTTCTCTCATATCACCCCGTTCAATAATAAATTGAACGATGCAACATGTATGATGTGGCCTCCAATTATTTTAGTCGTCCAACTGTAAATTGAACGCGATAGAAACTAAACTTTATGGTACACGCTTATTTACTCTTGGATGCTCACGGGCTATGGTCACCATGCGTGCACGGAGCATAATCACTATAACACCATAAATGCATAACCTGTTGTATCAAACGGGAAACAGTTATTTCATTTGATACCATATTTCTTCCTCATTTGGAGGGAAAACTCCAGAACTCGCTCAGGAGTCGGAAGAATTTTCTTGACGCTCTCCCTCTCCATGCATTTCTTAACCCAATTATCGAGCAGCGGAAATTTAGTCTCGAACGGTAACTTGAAATTCCCTAAGGTTTCATAAGTATGGAACCAGGACGCAAAGGGAATGAAGGCAATATCCGTGAAGCCGAAATGCTCTCCACCGAAATAAGGCCCCCTGCCTCCTGACATCTCCTTCAACGCCCCTTCTAAAAATTCGAGATTCGCCAACATGTCCCGCTTAGCCTCCTCCTGAGCCTCCCCTTTTGTTCTCAATACACGAGACCCTGATTCAAAGAACTGCAAACACAAAGCATTAGCAGAGCAGCTGGAATCCTACCGTTTCTAAAATTCATACCATCTTTTAAAGCGACCATATCCTAAGAGAAAAAAGGGTTAACCTGGGCTTACCTTCCTGTCTACGAAATCAGCCCAGAATCGAGAAAGCGCGCGATCATATGGCTTGGAAGGCAGAAATGGTTTGGAAGGCCAGGCCTCGTCGATGTAGTGAACAATAATAAGAGACTCGCAGATGGGCTTGCCATTGTGAATGAGCACAGGTATCTTCTTGTAGACTGGATTCATTTGCAGCAGCAGCTCACTCTTGGGGCTCAGGTTTTCTTCTTGGAATTCATATTTGACACCTTTCTCTTCCAATCCAATCAGGACGCGCATGCCAAAGGGACTCACCCACAAGTTAAGCACTTTCACTTCCTCCATGTTAATCGAAGCCCAATGAACAATGTAGTATTGTTGTATTGCTCTTCTGTAAGAAAACAGGGAATATTTATAGAAAAACAGGGTCGGGAACCTTGGAGTTAGAGGATCTCGACCATTCATTAGCTATCCAGACGCATCGTTTTGGGAGTAAGAAAATGAAACACGAGGGTGTCCCTTGGCTCCTGCAAGAGGCGAGGGTCTTTTGTCGTATCATCGTATGCCCTTGGGTAAGATAAAGAAGCGGGCCCCGGTCCATTAAAGATATTTAAAGAGAGACATAATCTTTGTGGGAAAATCCTTGTGAACTAAAATAGTATTAATTGCTTAAATTGAAATGACTAAATATTATTTTATATTTAAAATTCCTTTAGCAATCATATATATAGTTAAAATATGAGTAAAACATATTAATTATAATAAATCAATTAAACAATTAATTAATTTATCAATGTTAATAGTGAATATTAAATATTCGATTTAATTTTCAAGTAGTGATAGATTTTATTTTACTTTTAATTAATTTTTTTTATAATTTTAATAATTTTAAAAATTTAATTTTTATGTAATTAAAAAAACTTAATAAAAAATAATGATATAGAAAGATTATAAATTAATAAAAAGTAAGAGTGTGTATATATGTATATGTATATGTATTTGTATTCTTAGAATGCACAATGATTATCTTTTCTCTCTTAGACTCAAATTATTAGCATAATTCATGAAAGAATTAAATATTAAAGGTGAGCTTTAAAAATGTTAACAAAAAAAATATGTCAAATCATAATAATATACGTAAATTTGTTGTTTATTTAACCTTTATGTGCGAAAAATAGGTTAGATACATTTTATTTACATATATATGATATAATAGTTAGGTTATTAATTTTTTAAATTTCAAAATTTATTTAATTCTTTTAATCATTTTATATGAGGGATCATAATCTTAATAACATTTTTGGGTCATGGCAATAATCACATCTTTACATTCACACAAACATAAAAAAATGATTAGTAGGGTAAAAATAATGAATCTAATTCTTAGTTTTATATTTTTCTTATATTTCAAGTTTGTTATATATATATATATATATATATATATTATTTAACGATAATATTTTTGGAATAAGTAATGTTTTATAAGTTTAATAGATGTTTTATATATATATATATATATATAATTTTAAATTAAATTGCATTACATTTATTTCTAAACATTTTAAGTAAGAATTAAAAAAATTAAAATAATAAAATTAGATTCAATTAAATAAAAAATATATTGCTGTAGTAAATGGTCGGTGAATTTAAAAGAAGCATCTAAATTCATAAAAATATGAAGTTGATTATTGAAAACAAATAATGCAAATTAACTATAGAAATTAAGGTGAACAATATACATAAAATAAGAGCAAATAAAAGTTGCCCATAGTACCATTTAGAGGCTTCAAGGAAATTACTGTCATTTTTCAAACCATGATATGGACCTAGTAAAATAGAGATATGAGAATCATAATTCAAGATGATCTTATTTCTCAACATCAATTTCTTAATACTTCGTTTACTTTTTAAAAAATTTACTCAAACCTTTGAGAAACTAGTCTCTTTTAAAATCTTAAAGGGCAACCACATCTAGAAGATTTGGAAAAAAATGGGGTGTTGGAGGTTTGTCAATGATATGTCCAAGGTGACCAAGGATGTTGATGAGGTGTCATGTGTACTAGAATGATAATGACAAAGTGTGTTTCAATGTGCTTCAGTGTTCATACATGGTTCTTCAATTGTTGACATAATGAGGAAATTGGTGGATGATATTGATGGTATGAATATGTTGTAGAGATCCTATGGGGTGTTATGAGTGCTTTAAGTTCTTATGGAAGTGAAAGGAAAAAAAGAGTAGTCATATGAAGGTCTAGGTTCAAGTAGTCATCTTGACATATAACGCTGAGTGAGAAGATTGACGGCATAAAAATTCACACATGTGAAGGTTTCAAGAGCAGATTGATATATGGATGGATTAACCCATGAGAGGAGATCATGTGGTAAAAGTTTTAGGTAATGAGGATAAGTGTGGAAAAATTTATTAAGGTGCAAACTTGACTTCTCAAATAGAGTTCACTAATTTCCCATACTTAGCCAATTTTGTGATATAAAAGATCTATGGTGAGCATTTAATCAGGTGATGAAGATTTAAAATTAGTGATTAATCTAACCAAATAATGATCTAATTGTGAGTGTTATACTTTTCAAACATAAATCAATGACGAGCACGTAATCTAGTAGTCAAAGATCCTAAGAATGAGTGTGACGAAGACATGTGTCACATTAATGGATTTTTGGTAGTAGATCAATATTGATGGAGCATGTTCAATTGTGTAGAGGAATATCAACAGTGCGCATTCATCAATAATTCAACAAAATTCTTAGTAGGCACATGAAGATGACAAGTGGTGGAAATTCATTAGAGATTGACTGTTGGGTATGCAGAGGGCATGTGGGGCTACCAAGTGGCTTTATCTTAGAAGTGATGATCTAAGATAAAAAGTGAAAGATGTAAGTTAAAGTCAGTAAGCTCTTAAAGAGATGAATGGAGTACATTTGAGAAGGCTATGCGAGGACATAAGATGAAGACACGTGTCTGGAGATGATTTTATATTAACCAGTAACTGTTGGCATTTGTATTGATAAAAGGATAAACTAGTGCTAAATATTTTATTTATATATTTTGATCTAGGATGAATTTCTTGATGGTGTAAAAGGAAAAGTTAAATAGGAATTAAATTCACATATAATGACATTTGTTATAGGGTTTGACTATCTATATAGTCAAATGTATTGAGCTCCAAAATTTATTGTGTGTTTGACCATGTTTTGCAAGTAACCTACGAAGGGTAATTGAAGATTTTTTGATGGTATTCTAATGTTTCAAGATGATATCACTATTTAATATTGGTCTATACTCTATTATGACCATCTATATTATTAAGGATATTTTACCAATCCATATTTAATATAAACAAAGGCTTAGAAGTTGACTATGTTTATTAAATACATTGACAATTTGAGTGACCATTTTAAATAAGTGAGTTGGAAGAGTTCTGAGAAGAATTGAAGAATAAAATGAGTATGGAGATGTTGTATAAGTCTCAAAGGCTCATGAAATTGTATTATAGATCTTATGTTTCCCATATTTAGTTGTGCAGAGTCAAAATAGCTTGATTATATTTTGACGTATATGACCAGTCTGAGTGGTCATTTTGAGAGCATTGATTTGAGTGCTTAGAGCCTGTGTTGGAATGTCTAAGGCACATGGAGGTGTTTTGGAAGTCCTGAAGGTTTTACCCATTTTATCTAATCATATGTCTATGCAAAATATTTGAGTTGTTTCTTCAAAAATTTGAGATTGTGTTTTTTGTGTTTAAAGGCCTAAAGAGTGAGGAGACCTAATTAGTAGGTTCAAGTGTTGAGTTGGTGTTCTAGGTAGTATGAACCCATGAGGGAGTAATCAAGGGTCTATTGAAGATAGGTTTGTTGTGTTTGAAGCTTTGGTAGAAGCTGAAAGTGCCCTAAGGTGTTGAAGTTATAACGTATGAGTATGAAGGCCTAATTGTTTTAGGTCTCACCAAGACCTAACGGTGGTTTGGGGATAATCATGTATTAGCCAACCTAATGAGTGTGTGGTTATTTATTGTAATGTGTATGAGGACCTATATCAAAGGTATAAAAATAATGGTAAGCATCTTGGTCAACCAAGATGGGTTATACCAGAGAGTGATATAAATATAACACACTATTGGCCTCTGTTGAGAAGGCATGGTGATAAGTGACGGGGATACATTTTAAAAGAGAAGGTATAGGCCATTTAGTACTATCATAGAAAAAATAGGATCAGTCATGTTTATCTAATCAAATTAATGCAGGAGGATACATAGGTTATTTTACCTAATGAGCCTAGAAGAGGCCAATTGAGAGAGTAACCACTAGAGGTTGTTTGAGAAAGATTGAAGGGTGAGGAAGAGTGAAATCAAGAGAAGTATATCATCAGGTGTAGAAGACATCAAATCATAAGTGGTGAATAGATCAAGGTAGTTATTTGGGTGCTTCATTTCCTAGGGGGTTGATTCCTCCTTGTGGGATGGGTGTTCCTTGATCAATTGGTGTTGATCTAAATGTTAGATATTTTTATTTTAGGCCTATAGTCCATCTTGCAAGTTTTAGTGAGTTTTATCCTCCAAGAAGGTTTTCCATGTATATCCTGTGTCATGTGCTTGATCTTTCTATGTTCATTATAATGGTTAATTTTTATTCATCATGATTGTATGTGCTAAATGTTTAAAAATTGGGAATTAAATTGGATTATGTTGCATCACTGATTCACCCCCACGCCCCTCCCTCTCAACGATTGTACCTATAACATGGGGTATGTAATATTTTTCTTATGATCTCCTTTTTTCATTATTATCATCCCCTAGAATGTTTTTACAATATAAAAATACCATGCCAAGTATCATGCACATTTACCCTAACAATTTATCGTATATGATTTTTTGTGCTAAAATGAATGAAAAGTGAAGACATAAAATCTTTAGATATGTATAAATTATTATATTATTTTCTTGGGAACATTTAAAAAATATCTTTCATGTATGGTCTATATGTCGCATCATGCCCTATATGAACTAGTGGACTTTTATATTTATAGACTTCTCACCTTTAAATTAGGGCCCTATCAGAAATCAAGTACATAAAGAGGGAAATAAAGTTAAAACAATTAGGAGCTCACAACAAGATAAACCCATGCACTATTAGTTATTTTGGTCCTAGAACCATATAGTGTATAGTTAGGCAAAAAATCACAGAAAACATATCGAAATAATGTAGTAGATAAAAAGACAAAAGGGAGAGAAATTTTTGGAGGAAAAAAAACAAACACACATGTAAAAAATGTTGATAATATCCTAACATGAATCAATAATTGAAAAAAAAAAAAAAAGAACCCTAGAAAAATGTAAAATTATGACTAATAACTATCCCATATAAGAATTATCTATCTAAAAGTTGGCCCAATTCAATGTATCTTTATGTTTGTGTGTGGATAGATATAAAAATAAAAAATAAAAAATAATGAGGGGGGATATAAATATATTATAAAATATCAATTCTCATGTGTCAACTCACATGCTGTAAAAAAATATCAAGTGCTCTTTTATACCTAGTTGGGTTGACAATTTGGTAACAACCCTTGTATTAAGTTCCTACGTAAGTATCTTTATGAAATCTAAAAGAAAAAAATATATATGAATAAATGTTGACAAGAATATTCCTATAAAATCTATAAAATACCAATTGAAAATGATGCACTTGGTTTTTTGTGAAATATGAAGGCACCCCTGAATATTTTCCTTAGATATCCAAATTTGTGTAAAATAAGGATGATCCTAAATAATTCTATATCTTGGAACTTGTGACAAATGTTTGATAAATTATACATACAATTTTTTGTGAAAAAATATTAAAGTTAAATAAATATAATGTAATGCAAAAGAAATTAGGGTTGGGAAATGTATTCAATATATCTTGTAGTGAAAACTATTTTTATGTGTTGGGTACACCATTGGACTGTTAACCTATAAATCTCTCATCTAGAGGAGAAAAACATTAAAAACATATCCTAGGTCATAGAGTCTAGTTATAAAAATGTGTATAATCAATGCCCTCTTTCAAGATGTGAGATAAATATGTTAATAGAGATATAAAAAAATATTAATCAAAAGGATTATAATTTGACTGGTGAGGATGCTTTTTTTTATATCCATCAACCGGGGTAAAAATCCCTGTAGGTACCCAACATGGAGAGTCAAAAAATTAAATTTATGTTCATGTCGTGGGTAAATTTGATGGCATCGATGCCCCTTACTCATGGCTAATTAGCCAAAGGATCGGACTAAATTCGTTGTATGCTTAATCTTATATATGTTTATTTTTCAAACATGGGTTGAGATGTCTATATTCTATGTAATTCAATGATTCCATGTGAATGATGCATGTTGAGGCATGCACAAAAATAAATAAATAAAATGATTACATGCATCATGTGTAAGGTTAGGAATAAAATAACTATTGTCAATCATAATATTATATCATTATGAAATAAAATATGCCATAA
>JARHVA010009903.1:107500-142500 GCA_037957365.1 Torreya grandis
GCCTTACTCCTCATCCTTATCCCTGGCTTCAAATTCAACTTTGGATTTGACTTCTTCATCATCTTTAGCCTTGGCTTTATCCTCAACTTTGGTCTTGTCCTTGGCTACTTATACTTTAAATGGATGCTTCACTTGTTTTTAATTTGTATGCCACACCTCTTTGGCCTTTGCTAATTCCTCTTTTTCTTCCTTTTTGTGTTTCACATCCTAGGATTCTTACTATTTTATCTCTACTTCCTCTCATTTATTTTTATTTACCTTCATTTCTTTGGCTCATTTCTTATGAGACTATGATTCTTCAGATTGCTTCCATGCAACCTCATCTTCTTTGGGATCCTTCAATTTAGCCTCTACTTATTTGTTTTACATTTAGTGTTCCTTCTCTACAACCTTTTTTTTTCTTAGACTTCATGTGTATCTTCTTATTTCTTGTGTTACGCCCCTTTCATAACTACTTGTTGTTTTACTTTTTTTATTTTTTCTCTTCTTTTCCTACTTTTCATTCTTGTTTTGGAACTCTTGTTGTGATTTTTTAAAGTCCTCTTATTCTTGCATAGATTTGTATTGTAATTATATCTATTGTAAAGTTGTTTCTTCAAGATCCTCCATTACCTTTGGTATGTCAAGCTTGGTAAATAATTGGGTATATTATGATGAGGTTGATTCACCAAATCATAATTTTATGCACAAATGTTTATTTATTGGAGGTGGGTGGAGTGAGGTTCTTGTTGAGCTTCTTCACAACTTTAGTCTAAGACTATTGTTTTGATGTTTATAACTAATACAAACTACTCATCTCTAACCATTATCCAAAGGATACCATCCTATATTTTACTATAGGTCATGACCTTACTAAAGGATGAGTCCTTGGTTTGCATGTCAAGGCTATGGGTGGACCCACTTATGTAGGCATTTTTGATTCCTACATAGTAGAAGATTCTATAGTTGGATCTTTGTGAATTATTTTGGCTACCAACATATATTAAGATTCTTCTTATCTTATAGTTTCAACAATGATAGAGGGTGTATGTTGAGGAATATCAACCTAAATATCTTGACTTACCTAATTTCACACTTAACAGGTGAATACTACTTTTCAAAAAAAGAATTCATTTTCTTCTTTCTGCTCATACACATTGTTATCGATGTCTTCTAGCATGGTTGTCAAGACTTATTTTCCTCAATTCCCATCTCTGGTAAGTTACACTCACCTTCTATCTTTAAAACATTTGGATTGTCAAACTAGGACTTTATGTGTTGTGACCTCTTCTTGGGTGGTGGTGGTGAATCTCATCATGTGGTTTCTGTCCTCTTGCCTTTATCTTGATATAAGTGAGATTTTGATGTTTGTGGTAGATCTTATCATTGTGATTGTTATTGTCCTTGTACTTGTTCTGACGTTATTTTTTGCCCTTTTGGGGGAATAGACTATATATGTGGCACCATTATTGTGGATATATCTTTATACCTTGATTTTTTTTTTATACATCCAACATCATGATGAATAATGGCATTACAGTCATAATTGGATACATTAACTCATCCACTTTGATCTAGATGCCATTGTGTAGATTTATAATTGATGCATGTTATCACATATAGTAAATGATATCTTCACATATTTTGGGGTGTGACCTAATCAAGGATAGAACCTAAATCCACCATATGTTGATCCACCCCAGTTACTCATAGTGTTGCCCCATTCTGGTCCACATAATATTTTTAAATGGTGCAGGAGGGAAAAAATATAGTCAGGTTGATTGTACCTTTAACAATTAGCACTACATAAAATAAATAAGTAAAGACTAAGAATTGATATTGGAATGCTAGAGAGTTACTTGCAAGAATCTTCTCAATGTTGGTAATTAATTTTGAGGGTAAAAGCACAAGCTAGTTGAAGTCTTTGCAAAGGCATATATATATATATATATATATATATATATATATATATATATATATATATATATATATATATATATCACCCCTTTTATTTCTTATTTGCCATATTTTTTAGTTTACCAAAACATCCTTGTAATGCATTCATCTAAAATGTGCACCAAATCATCATCAATTGAATGAATTGGTATTCCTTGACTTACCCTTCTTGTATACTTCTCCCTGGTGTTTAAATTATTTGGAGGATTGGTGGACTCATAGGGGAGGATGGATTTGTCATGAGATGGAAGGCATGTTGATCATGCCATAGTCTAGGCATTGATCCAAATTATGATATCTAGGAAAAAAATGAATAACCACTTCATTATACTTACTCAAAATATTAATCACTACCTCATCAAGTTGTTGAAATGTGGGTATATTGATTAGTATTTCTACATATTATCCTTGTATTGGAGGTGGGAGCACTAGGGATCCTTGTGTTGGTATTTACAGCCTAGAAGAAATTAAAGTAATTTATGCTTGATCAATGAAATCAAAAGAGTTGGGGTCATTATATTTTTTTTCTCCAAAGACCTAGACAATCCACATCTCCTTCTTATGTGCATATTTAAGTGGGATCAGTAATGGATCTCGCTTGGTGATTGTTGATGTGGCTAGGGTTGAAGACTTGCTTTGCTTGTTCTAGATTTTGTATGCAATCTATGCATAAGAATATGTTTTAAAAGTATATTGTAAATTATGCTTCTTGGTAGAAGTATGCAATGTTAGTGTGTTATCCCCACCCTTCTTTATATAAATTTTGGTGCCCAAATCCATGTGCATGACTAATTTATTTGCATTGATCTAGTTTCACATGTGTTTTATTCCTAAATTAATATCAATTAAAGTTTTTTGATTTGATAGTAATTATTTTGTGTCTATAAACCTTGATTTTCCATAAATGGTTATTTGATGTGACATGATATACTTAAATTTATCCCCTATCTTTTATGATTCTACATATCAGCTGACCACATAATATACTTTAGGAAGGATGCCATCTATTCAAGTTATTTTTTAGTAGTATTATTGAATGTTCATTATCCATCATTTCAATATATCTATCTAATTATCTCCTCCTTCTTGGACATATTTTACATCTTTGTGTAGTTGGTTCTAGCTATCCTTCCTATAGGTTATTTATGGAATTTGATCATATTTTTAGATTTCAATATCTTATTGTATATTATGATGTGTTAAAATCCAAATGTCAAACACTAAAAATATTCTAACCCTATGGAAATAAACAAAAACAAAAAATAACATTAAATAAAATCTCTAATTTACATAGTGCTACTCAGTACCCTAGGTAAGTGCACAGAGTTGGGGGACTATTCCATGGACATTTTAATTAATGTGATTTCATTAATAAATAAATCAATTTATTTATTTAATTAATGTTATCACATTATTTAAATTATATCTCAGTAGTTATCAAGCCATAATGTGATCACATTAATGTTATTGTAAAACTAATAATGTGATCACATTATTATTGGTTTTCACATTAAATCAATGAAAATGTATATGGAATGAATGTCGGTTAATAGGTAATGTGATCGTGTTATTAATAATGTGATCAAATTATTGATAATATGATCATTTTCTTATTATTTTGCACATAAAAGCATGTGAGAGTTGCACATGAAGGCAACTTTAGCTAGAAGCTTATATTTACTAATTTAAATGTTAAGTATAAATTTACATTTATTTTATTATTATTTAAATTTATTTTAGTAAATATAATAAATTAGGGTCACTAAGCATCTGATACATTTGGTCTCACAGCTGCACGCCTTATGTCACAGAAAATAGTTTTTCAAAATCAAATCTAGTCATTACTAAAGCCATTTTAGGGTCTAGGCATTCAAAACATTGTATTAATCTCTATCACACATATAAAGTATTAACATTGAATATAAAATATCTATTAAACTTTACATTATTGAGAATAGGGCACTAGGTTCCATCACTATTCATCTCACATTTACTATGAGTGAAATTTTAACATGAAATATTGAAAATGTTTAATATGGAACATTAATGAAAATTTAGAATAGCAAGAATTTTCTAATATTCCCCTTCATTGCCTATTAATGACACCTAATAAGAAACCAATGTTCATTATTATGTAAATCAATAACCCCTTTCTGTCTAAATAAGAATTTGTGTGTGGAAACAATTAATCCATAATTGAAGAATTCATGGAAATTTATAGGCATGAAAATATAAATACATCACAAGTGTAAATAACACAACAAGATGAATTCAAAAAATCATCTACTTTGATAAAAAAAAATTACTAGTATGTGAATGAAAACCCTTAAGGCTTCCATCAACATACCGGTAAATGTTCAATCTTCCATCCCTAGTTTTAACCCATTTCCATGTGACAAATCATTTGTGTATGGAAGCGTGTATTAGGTACTTGAAAAATCCATGGAATGTTGGAGGCATGGAAATAAAAACATGTTGTAGATATAAATATCACGTAAAAATAAACTCATAAAATGATATGGTTTAATACTAAATTAATAAAATTTATTGGTATGTGATTGAAAACCTCCAAGGCTTCAATCCAAATACCATTAAATGTTGAGTCAGACATGATTGAAAACATGCTTATGTTGTGGGTTTAGTTGTGGGTAATGTTTCATCCATCTAAAATGGTGATGTTGTAGTATCTATGAAATGTTTCATTTATAAAACATGTATTTTAGTTCCATGACATTTAGGGTAAATGGACTTGAAAACAACATGCTAAATAAGTTGTATCTATATGTGCATGGTGACATTAACATGCCACATTAATGGAAATAAAAGCCACCAAACATATCCCAACATGGATTTTTTTTGCATATTAATGACAAAAGGGTCTTCCAACATGGTCATTGAATTAAAAAATGATATTTTTATACAAAAGAAATAACATTAACTACTATCTAAATGAAAATTTTTAGGGCTACAATCTGTGTACTAGTAAATGTGACTATGAAATTGAGAAATGATTTTTTTCTTATACTAACTTTACAATAAATATAAGCACTATATATTAAATGTGATTATGAATTTGAGAAATATGTCGTGTTTCTCTTCTACCACAATTGTAGCTTTATTTTTATAGGTAATGAAAGTATTCAAAAAGAAAATAAATTAACTATAGTAAAACAATAGTAAATAATAAGGTGCTTGTTTATTTCAACCAAAAGAGTGTAGACCTTGGTTGCTTGTTTTTTCCCTAGTGGAGTCACCAAAAACTATTAGGTAAGTATTTTTTTACCGATAAAAAGGTAGTAAAATGGTTATTTTAGCCATATTTTGATGAGATATAATATCTCCACAAGTAAGGGGAGGCTCCCTTCTTATTGCTAACTAACACAACAAGTAACTGTTTACACTTATTTACACTATTCTTATCTTATCAAATTGGGTGTTACTATATCATCTAATTCTCTTTTTTTATAATTGATGTACACTTTAAATCTAATGATATGAAGAATTTTGTTTCTTACAATGTAGTATGGAAATATGGAATTACTTTTTGGAGAAATAATAACGGATATTAAAATTAGTCAGCCGAAAGAATAACTAGAAAATACCAACGAATGTAATGTAAAACAATGGAATAAAGTGTAGCCCAAAGTCTCCACCTTATTTCCAATAAAGATCAAATCACTAAAGATAATGACCTATAGCCCAAATTCTCTAAAATCATTTATAAATAATAAATTTAAACCCAATAACGATATTGTAGCTCAAAGACTTCAAAATCAGCTTCCTGGCACCTTTCAATTTATATAAATTCACATCATAATTCAATCAATTACAAAATAAAATGTAATGGAAAATAAAAAAGAACATCTAACATACATCAAAAAATTATTTCAACTCAAAGTTCTAATGGTCACTTGCTTTCTTATATATTGATTGATAAAAGATTTACAATTTGAATTCAAAGTTTCAATATCGCTTCTCTATTTTGGTAGTAGTTCACTTCTATATCAATTGGTGATCTTTTTAAAAAAGAAAATCCTCCTATTTATATAGCAGAATTATGAACAAAAATAGGAAATACATAAATACATTGACTTATTCATTGACAGAGTCCTATTTGACTTAGGACTATGTACCTTTTTTACATGCAAAATGCACCAAATGAAATTACACATGAAAAGTTACAAAAATAAACTAAGTGTCATTAGACATAAGAATCTTTTTTCTTTTTCTTTTTAAAAAAAAAAATCCTCATATATATATTCAATGTAGCTTGGACCTCACTATCATCTGGACCTGATGTACTCCTAGAGATGGTAAAAACCTTTGAAATGGAATCTTCTAGATTAACTGATAAATCTTTTCTTTTGTCTAAGATTATTTAAAAATTATTTATTATGACTTGAAATTCAACCATTGTGTCAATAGAGTCTAGTGTGAATGTTTATGCCTCAATCTTGATCTAAATTATAGATGAAAACTCCTGAATTACTATCTCAACAACAAGAACCTTCTGGTAATTATCTCTAACCTGACAAGGAAGCTCTCCTATTTTATCTGTAAGATATAATATCTTATTATCACACATATATTCAACTTATTCAAGATATTTAACAAGATTATCAATAACTTCTCTTTTATTCTTCAAGGGTTCCCTGTATTCAATGAATATTTCTCTGTTTGGAATGATCTTATGCTCAACTAAAAGTTCCATTTTGAATTTACATAGTTGAGTCCATGTATCAATATCATTTTCAATCAATTATAAATTTTGAGTGTCTTAATTATTTGTTGAATTTCCATTTTCACTTCACTTAGGTTCTTCAAAAATTCAATGGCAGAACACAACTATTGAGTATCTTGTGTTGCCAATCTCTTAATTTAGGCATTGACTACCTAGCCTTGAGATCCAACATTCTCAGCCTATTGAATTACCTTTTTAGTGTTCACATGCTTAATAGGTGCAATGGACTCTAAATATTGTGTGATATTTAGTAAAATAGAGTTCATTTGTTCTACTCGTACTTTGAGCTGATCCATGATCATCTTGTCCTTATCATATATCTCAATCAAGGACACCATTGCTACTTGCAAATCTTATTTTGTGATTTCATGAGTTTTCTTCCCAAGATCTATTCATCTTACTAAATATTTGGATGCTTGAATATCTTCAATGTTTCTATCTTCTTAAGGCACTACAACCTCGACATACTTGTGTCCAGACTCAAAGATTACTCTTAACATTGTTTTAGATTTCTTTGTTGTTTTAAATTTTATTGGTATAAGTTAACCAAAATCAAATTCATTAGGAGAGAAGACATGTTTCTTCCTTTTGGGAGTTTGGGACATTACCCAAGGAAGAAAAGAAGATGAATCTTTAGGTCTAGAGGAAACCAAGGATTGTGACGTTTGAGGAGGAACAATGGTCTGTGAGGTAGGTAGGATAGAAATGGTGGAGGTATCTAGTAGTGGAGTGGACACCAATTGGATAATAGTTATAATTGGTGGGGTTTAGGTTGGAGTGATTGAAACTTTGGTATCTGATGGTATTTTGGCCATTAGGGTAACAAGGGCTTGGGTTGTTATTTTGGAGGAAGATGCTGACATGAATTTATCCATATCTTGATAAGTTAAATATAGATTAGTTGGGTACCCCAATGACTTCAAAGGACTAGGTAAATTTGAAAATGAATCAAAAACTTGATCCAACATGCCTTGTGAGGAGACCTAAAAGAGTGTGGCACTAGAAGGAGAAATTAGAATCAAAATAAAAACTTGAGGGGGAACATAAATAATTGGCATAAATGTATTAATAGAAGGAGCCATAGAGAATGTCACCTGTGAATTTATTGGTTGAGAAGTCTCAACTATATAAACTTTAAACTATGTGGATTAAGTCTATAGAGACTACTGAATCAAAAGTTGTGGAACTGGCGATTGATGTGGTGGTTCTCTTGTAACTATGTTTCCATATGTCTCTATTTGAATAATCTTCTTAACACTAGCCTCTTTGTATTTTCTTTTAAATTTACTCACAAACATGAATTTTGGTTTATGAATGGATGTGGATGCCTCTTCCGTATTCTTCATTCTCAATTACCATCATTTCCTTTTGGTATCTTTATCATATTCTTCTTCTGAAACTATCTTGAAATTTTTTAGTTTGGTAACTTTTGATTCCAACCAAGCATTAGTTTATGCAAGAATGGGTTGGAATATCTCTCTAATAGATGTAATTTCCTATAAAAACAATTGAATTGGAGGGATAGGAGTAGAAGCAACTTGAATACCTTAATATGAAGGATCTAATATATTCTCATCATCAAAGATATTAGCCAGAATGTTAGCCAATTTCAAATCTTCAATATGATTAATAGTGAGAAGGTTGTAATCAAGTCTCCTTATATCTTCCTTAGTCCTAAATTCACCCCATATATCCTCAACCTTAATCTCATGAGCATAATTTCCTTTCAAAACTTCCTTCATCATTTTATAATCAAAATTCTTCGTACCCTTGTACTTTTTAAGGGTGATCTAGTACATTTTAGTTTCCATTGTCTTAGTTTTTGGAGTAGTTGATATGGTGTATCAGCAAATGGTTATTACAAACTTGAATCCTCTTTTATTTACATCTAACTAATTCTTGTTCATGGCCATCATTTTTCTACACATCTCCATTAAAACAAATTTATCACTTGGATACCTTGCCAACATGTATGGTCATTCATTGAATCCTCCCACCCTGATGTAATTGAAACTTGGGAACTGGAGGAAGATGTAACAATTCTTATTTACTATTTTCCATGTTTGATCCAAAACTCTTTTATTTTCTAGTTAATTTTCAAAAATACAAATGAAATTATAGAATAAAGCATCATTAACTCTTCTAAAATGTTTAATTCTTTCTTTGAGAGTTAACTATGGATAGTATTCATAAATAGGAACCTTCTTCCTCTCACCAACCATACTTAGTTTAGGAAAGGTCCTCATAGAATTTGTAGTATACACCAAGTAAGAAGTCATATAAAACTTGATGGAAGAAATTACTTTAGAAAGTTGGTGGCATATAACATCATTGATCTGACTTCCCCAATAAATTCTTTGTTTATCTATCTTGATGATGAAGATATAATGATACATCCATTCTTGAAAGATATTTGATATGGGGAGACCTTTCACCCTACTTAAGAGAGTGATTAAATCTCCTATCTCCTCCATGAATTTAGTTCTATATAGGTTTTTAGGCTATCTCGCAATTAAGTTCCTTGGTGTCTTCAACCAATGTGTATTGAAGTGCCTTTTTCACTTTTCAAAATTCTTGTCATAACATTCCTAGGCTGAGCTCATGCTAATATCAAAAATGCCTCAATGTTTGAGGGATTTAATTTTTTTCAAAGTACTCAGTATCCAGACGAATGACTATTTTCCCATTAGCATCCTTATTTGACTTAGTTTCTTTATCAAAATAAGTAGCAACCACTAGGATGAACTCCAGATCTTGAGCTAATATGGGAAATGCTACTATTAGGTGTATTTCACTATTTATAATAGGTTACATATGTTGAGCAATAGGATCTATGCCTAATATTTGTAAAAACTCAGCCATGCCAATATGACCGATCTTTGTATCTCCAATCTGATCTACATTGGAATCTACTACAGATGTCAAAAACACACCTTGAATCTTATACTTCATTATTATTTTAGCTAGAGAATCCTCTGACTTTGATTTAGTATTTTCAAAAGAATCTTTTGATTTCCCAGAGTTATAATTTTTCATCATTTTGGGAAATGTTTAGTCCAGAGAAAATTCTCGAAATTACATGGTGGGTTAATGACAATGGTGCAATTTAAAGAATTTTCTCTGAACTAGATAGGAAAAAGTTGGGTGTCTTTTAGAGAAAATTCTTTGAATTACATGATAAAATGAAAATTAGTGTAGCTTGGAGAATTTTCTCCACTCTACACCAGTGTGGAAAGTTACTAAGTCTTGGTCCATATCAGATAAAATTATATGACATGCACTAAGAGGGTGGATAGTGCACTTCAAATATTTTTGTTTGAGTGCACCAGATGGTGTTATGGTGAGAGTGAACCTTAGATAAAATTATTCGATGTGGACTATACTACATGCACTTTAGAGAATTTTCTCTAAAGTGCACTGAAAGGTATGAAATTCATGCAACTCAAAAAAAATATTTGAAGAGCACAGGGGGATAAATTTTCTCGAAAGAGAAGCTAGGGTGCACATCAAATAATTTTCTTCAACATACACCCTAGGGTTTACAAACATGCAAAATATTTTAGAAACCTTAGGTGGGGAGATAGACTTCAAAATTTGAGGCTTTTGGATTCAATTGGGCAAACATTGGGGTTTTGAGGAACTTGTCACGATTAAACAAATTTGAAAACATGAAAGAAAGAAAAATAGGGCATAATGATAAATAAAAGGAAAAAAATAAACAAAAAATGAAAAACTTACCTAGTTTGTATTGTAGGAAATCTATGAGTGAATTGAAATAATCGATCATAGAAATGGTGAAGAAAAATGCAAGGTAGTGTGAAAATGATGATTGGGGGTCCACAAGAGCTTGAAATTGGTGAGAGGAGGATCAAAAATGGTAAAAATAAAAAATAATGTGGGTTACATATTTATAATGAGGGTAATTAATGTGAATAAATTACTAATCCAATGGTAGGCCCAGGTTCACAATCAAAGAAATTCTATGACATTGAACATGTATTAGCCCAAAATTTCCATGTTATTACACACTTGGTGTAGTCTAGATAAAATTCTTCAGATTGCATGTGCAAGGATAGAGAAATTATCTACCTTTGAACTTTTTGGTATAGTTCAAAAAAAATTCTCTGGACTACAATAATTTTGAACTTAGGTGTAGATCAGAGAAACTTCTCTGAACTACACAGGAGAATGAAAATTCCCTCAAAAAGCTAAGCTTTTTGAGTAAAAAATTTCAAGCAGGAATTGATTAGCCTCATTTTGCATGTTTAAAACTCATGGGCTATGAAATGTAAAAGTTTCATAGGGGTTATCCTATCAATTGAGCTACTAAATTCAAAGATAATAGTTATCTCTGACTAGGTAATTCCCTTCATGAATTATTTGAAACACTTGAATGAAAGAAAATCCTAGAACTCTAAGTACCTTTCTTGATTGGGCCATGAAATCAAATAACTAACCAGAATAAAATTAAAACAAAGAATATATAGATATTTATAGTATGTACAAACTTATATAGAACCTCACTGAGTGAAAAGTTTTAGATGTTGCCCACTATAGGGTAGGGGTAATGGTGTTCCATCCAGGTATGCCAACTCTGTTATCCACTTATTTGGTGAATGAGAGATGGACCTCTCCATAAAGAATCAAATTTTCCATGCACTCCTTTTGGTTCTCTTCTCTTGTCCCACAAAAAATAGATCTCCAACTCCAAAATCTCATGACTTGGCTTTCTTGTCAAAGAGTTCCTTGACATGATTTTGATGTTCATAAATGTGATCCAAAACCTTTGTATGTTGTTCCTCTATCTCAACAAGGTACATAATACTCTTATCTAGATAAGTTTCAAATGTTTCATCTTCAACAGCCTTACCCAATCCAAGAGTGGGAAAATCTAATGTGATGGGTATTTCAGCATTCAGGCCATACAAAATTTGGAATGGAGATATACCAATTACTCACTTAGGAGTGATATGATCAGCATAAAATTCATCATACAATGCCTTATTTCAAGTTCTTTAGTTGTCCTCTACCAAATTTCTAATGATAGTAACCAAATTCTTGTTACTTAACTCAACCCGACCGTTTCCTTGAGGGAAGTAATCTAAGGTGTGAGACAAAATAATTCCATATTCAAAACAAAATTGATTCATCTCCTAGGATGTGAAATAGGTAGCATTATTATTTATATTTTTATTGGGTACACCAAATATTGTGATGATATTTTATTTTAGGAAGTTTTAAACAACCTCTAATGTGGCATGTTTGGTCAAAATTTCTTCCACCCACTTGGTGAAGTAATCTATAGCCATAAGAACATAACTATGACTTGAACTTGAAAATGGAATCACCATGCTAATGAAATTAACACCCCATTGTTGAAAAGTTTCTTCAATGACTACTAAATTGAGAGGTAAGGCTGCTAACTTGGGTTTCCCCACAAATTGTTGACACTTCTCGCATTTATGCACCTAAACGTATGCATCATGAAAAAGTGTTGGCTAGTAATATCTTTCCCACAAAATATTGTGAGCTATGACCAAGGCTAAAAAATGTCCTCCATAAGCGAAATCATGAAAATATTCTAACAAGTTGCCTTGTTTTGTTTTATCTATGCATCATAGAAAAATTCCATCAATGTTTCGCTTATACAAACCGTTGTCTCAAAGGATGAAGTTTTTAGCCTTGATCTTGATTATTTTCTTCTCCTTGTGAGAAAAATGTTTTTGAAACTCTCCATATGTGATAAAATAAGCAATGTTAGAATATCATTCATTCATTATGCTTACAAGCAAGACCATGGGAGGCTCTTCTATATGCCCTTCATTATTGGGTATCTCTTCTGGTTTGGTCTCTGCCATGAGTTGACACAAAAAAATTCCATGCACAAGTTTTGTAGGCTTGATCTCCATATAATACTCTTGTATTTTGGAAATCCAATTTCCTATTTTACCTCCAAGCACTTTTTGAGTCAAAATGGACTTCACTATAGATTTTGGTACTAGCGTAATGGTATGAGAATTGAGGATGTAGTACCAGAAATGCTTAACTTTTTTCACCATAGTGTAAGCATGTTTTTCCATGGATGAATAATTAATCTCATGACCCTTTAGTGGGCAGCTCATGAAAGCTATGGGAGATTCAGTCCCCTCTTCATTTGACAATACCTTGATTGTAGACAAGGTATGCTCTGAAGTGTAGCTATACATGATAAAATTCATTATATAATTAAGGCAAACTAGGATAGGAGCAAAAACAATTACTTCTTTGATCTCATGAAATGATGCTCTTACCTCTGTATTCCAATATAATATTGATCTCCCTTTCATCATATCAATGATATGATGTGTCTCTTAATAAAAATTTGGAATAAATCTTTATAAGAAAATAACTTTCCCAAAGAAGGAATGAGATCCTTTCTTACTTGATGGTAGCATAAGATTCTGAATTGACTTGACTCATTCAGGATCAATCTTAATTCCTTCATTAGACATAATGTGTCCAAGTAGCTTACCTTTAGTAACCCCAAAAATAGATTTCTTGGGGTTAAGAGATATCCCATGTTCACAACATCTTTCAAGTTCTTACTACAAATGGTCACAATGATCTTGGCACCGTTTTAAGAAAATGGTTAGATCATCTAAATAGACTACAATAAACTTACTGATTATATCTTAGAAATTGAAATCCATATCCTCTAAAAGGTATCACCAGCATTGATCAATCTAAAATCCATCTTGTGATAGGCAATAGTACCCCATGGAGTAGTGAAGGTTGTCTTATGTTGATCTTCATCATGGACCTCCACATGATTGTATCTCGAGAAACCATCTAACATGGATAACATTTCTAAACCCATCACCATTTGTAGTACATGATCCATTATCAGCAATGGGTAATTATCCTTAAGTGACAAATAGTTCAAATTATGAAAATCAATCAAAATATAGATTTCTCCATTCTTTTTCCTCATGGGAATAATATTATATATCCATGTGAAATGATGTATGGAAAAAATAATCTAAGCATTCAACATATTTTGAATTTTAATGAGGATAGTACTTGAGATTTTGGGATTCTTCTATTGTTGTTTCTATTTATAAGACCGAGATCCTGGCTTGAGAGGGATATCATGTTGTACCTCTTTTGGTTAAAATGATTTTAGATCAGCATATGATATGCTAATACATCAACGTATCGACGTAAGAGTCTCACCAACTTCTACCTTTATTCTAATGAACAACATTTCCCAATATTTATCATCTTGGGATGATCCTCTATCCTTATATTAATTTTTTCCATTTTTGTAGATGAATCTAATTTTGACTATTGACATTTAATGAACTGATAATGTTTATCAAAAAGTCTCTCCAAAGATACCAACCCTTTGGAAATATTATTACCTTTCAATTACAATATTTTTTTATCAGTTTCCTCATTAACTTCAGAGATGGATTCTTAAGGGGTGGAATCACTTCCTTCAAAATATAACTCACTAAAATTTTCCACCTTATCCAAGAATGAGATGACTTGCTCATCATTATTAAAAATCTACAAATGATTAACATTATCGAGAACACTGGACCAAAAAACCAACTCAATGGTATGCTTATTTCCTTAGAAATATTTGTGAGGAATAAGGAGAGTGGTTGAAACAACCAATGAATCAGCTCTATCATGATATTCTTTTAGAACTGATAATATATTGAAAGCATTAAAACTTTCCATGCAATCCCAAACTCATTTACGGTAGTGCTTGAGTCTTTCATTCTTTGTTTTCTATAGATTTTTGACTTGACAAATGACTAGCTTGGCATCACCTTAAGGGTGAAGGTTTCTAATTCATTTCTTTTATGCAACCTCCATTCCTAATAGTAAGGCTTCATCTTCAATAGTATTTTTAGTGTTATCAAACTGTAACTTGAAATAAAAAGGGAATATTTTTCCTTTCGGGGACATGAGAACTATGCCAACTCTAGAACCAATTGAAGAACAAATATTGTTAAATTCTAAAGTCCAGACATCATTTGAACTTTCAATTTTGATAATTTAAAAATTTAAAAATTCTTCATCTGAAGTTGATGGTTCACTTATTGTTTGATCCTTTTCTAAAATATCATTTGGAGATATTGTATCTTGATCTATGGTCAAGAAATATGTACCCATACTTGAAGTTTCAAAAATAATTTAAGCTTTTGGGTCTTTAGTCTTTGTTATAGAATACTTCGCTTGTTTTTCTGGATGAAGCTTATACATCACACCTTTGATGGGTATTATGGCCTCAGACCAATCCATTTTGATTTTTCCACCAATATATTTCTAAAATTTATGTCTCAACAGAATGCCATAAGAGGCTAGAACATCAGCCACTAGAACTGTCATCTTGATATTTTTCTCTAGAAAAACAACAAATGAAAATTATGCATCCTTGATTTGGCCTATAAGAGGTACTTGTTTAGTTTCTATTGAAAAATAATGACCAAAAGTCTTTGTTAAGGTCAATCCCAAGGCAGTAGCTACCTTAGCAGACATCACATTATCAAAATCACCTAAATAAATGACACAATTACTAATATTATAACCATTAATGAATAGGGAAATATAGAAAGGATATATTTTTCTAAATTTAGATGCATGAGTTATAACTAGGTTGTTTTTTTTTGGCTTAGGATCAACAGATACATTCTTAGATGAGACCTGATTGGAATTAGTCACCTTACCCTTTACAAAAATTTCCAATCTTTCAAATTGGTTAGGATTAGATTAGAGGTACTCAGCTTTAGACATTTATATATTTTTATTCTTAGCATGGTCTATAATGTTAAAAGATACATATGGGGCAGTCAAAGAAGACAAGATATTTTCATTTTCAGACTTTGAACTTTGGGCACTAGGTCTAGATGAGGAAGGAGAAGAAGTAGAATTGATAGGGGGCACTTACTTGTTTATCTAGTGCTATGTCTTTTGGTTAAACTAGCAAAGGAGTTCCCCTTTTTACAACAGTAACCCCCTTGCATGATTTATCTTTTGTCTTAACCTTATCAACCTTTTGCTGTTGATTTGACTGACTTTATGAACATGTAAATATGGAATAAGACTCACCATGTGTATCCTCCTCTTGTTCAAATTCTTCATCTTCCAAGTTTAGAAACCTAATATCAGAGTCATTAGCTTCTCCTTATTCATCTCTTATGAAGGGAGTTGCATCTTCTTCTAGGGCATATTCTAGTTCTAAAACATCATTATTTTTGAGGTCCAACCAATTGACTATTGCATTATCTAGTGGTGTTTCCAATGCAAGCCTTGCTTATGGTGGAGGAAGCTTATTCTAATTTTGATTTCTTGCACCATTGTTGGAATAATTAGAAGCATTTGGGTATGTCCTGATTGAAACATCCTTGTATGGAGAAAATGACATACCTTGAGATATTTTATTCTTGAGTGTTAATAATTTTGTTTATATATTTTGAACCATGGGGTCCATGGTGCTAGTAGAAGGTGAAGTTGTAGAGGGCTACCCTCTAGGCTTGATAGAATTATTTCTCACCTTCCTTGCCAGGATTAAATCATCTTCTACTTTGGTGGCCAAAATTTGAGCAACATCAATATCAGCTAGGGCTACTCTTCATAAAAGAAAACTTACTTCCAACAGTCGATAATTAATGAAGAAGCACTTTAGATTCTCAGACATATGTTGAGCAACTGTTGTAATCCTATTCCTCAACTTGTTTAACTTTACCACAGACTCATGCATGGGTTCATGTGTTTCTTTCTTCATTTGCATTAGTTGAGCCAATAAGGTGTGAGCATATTCACTAGACTTGAACCTTGCCTCAAACTTAGCATTAAACATTTCCCAACTAGTGATAGTTCTAGTTTCAAGATTATAAAACTAATTAGCAACAACATCATGGTGTGTTTCTATGAATAATCTTACATAAACATTCTCATGCTCCACTCCATGAACTCTTCATGAAATTTAGAATGCAAGAATATGTTCATCTGGATGTTATTTTCCATCAGCATAAAACTTTGGGAAAGGTTTCCATGAACCATGAGGAAGTTCACGAGATGGACGTGCCAAGTTCAATTGATCAAAAATAGTCCCCCATGGATCTTGAGAAACCATTCTATGTGGATTGAAGGGAGGAATAAAAAATCCCAACAAAGGAAAAATAGGTAAGATAGTATGAACACTAGAAGTTTCCCTAGGTATAAGAGATCTTGTATTGGTAGGTGGAAAACTTCTTATACGTTGAAGATAAGACCTTGTACATGTCGACAAAAGAGTGAAGTTATGCTCTTATAACAACTCAAACATAGGATCAATATTTCCTATTGCCCTTCTACCACAAGTGTAGCTTTATTATGCCAAGTCATAAAAGTATTCAAAAAGAAAATAAATTAACTATAGAAAAACAATAGTAAATAATAAGGTGCTAGTCTATTTCAACGAAAGAGTATAGATCATGGTTGCTTGTTTTTCCCTAGCGGAGTTGCCAAAAATTGTTGGGTGAATATTTTTTTATCGACAAAAAGGTAACAAAATGCTTATTTCAGCCACATTGTGATGAGATAAAATATCTCCTCAAGTAAGCGAAGGTTCCCTTCTTATTTCTAACTAACACAACAAGTAACTATTTACACTTATTTACATTATTCTTATCTTATCAAATTGGGTGTTACCATATAAAATAATTCTCTTTTTTAAGAATTGATGTACACATGAAATCTAATATTATGATGATTTTTATTTATTACAACATAGTATGTAAATATTGAATTACTTGTTGGATCAATAACAACCAATATTCAAATTAGTTAGCCAAAAGAATAACTAGAAAAATATAAGCAAATGTATCGTAAAACATTGGAATAAAGTGTAGCCCAAAGTCTCTACTTTGTTTCCAATAACAATAAAATCACTAAAGATAATGACTTACATCCTAAAGTCTCCAAAATAATTTCTCAATAATGAACGTAAACCCAATAATGATATTACATCTCAAAGAATTCAAAATCAACTTCCTAGTACCTTTTGATTTATAGAAATTCACAATGCAATTCAATAAATTACACAAGAAAATGTAATGTGAAAGACATAAGAACATCTCCAATACATCAAAAATTTATTTAAACTCAAATATTGAAAGGCCACTTACTTTCTAATATATTGATTGATAAAAGATTTACAATTTGAATTCAAAGTTTAAATATTGCTTCTCAACTTTTGTAGCACTTCACTTCTATAACAATTGGTGATCCTTTTTACAAAGAACATCCTCCTATTTATAGAGAGGAGTTATGAGAAAAAATAGGAAATACATAAATACATTGACTTATTCATTGATAGAGTCCTATTTAATTTAAGACTGTGTACTTTTCCTTCAAGTAAAATGCACCAAAAAAATTACACATGAAAAGTTACAACAATAAACTAAGTGTCCTTAGAAACAGAAATTTATTTCTTTTTATTCTTTTCTAAAAATTCCTCATACCTCTTCAATGTAGCTTGGACCGTACTATCATCTGGACTTGATATACTCTTGGAGATGGCAAGAACACTTGAAATAGAATCTTCTAGATTAATTTACAAGTCTTTGATTATGTCAAATATTCTTACAACTTATTTATTATGGATTGAAATTCAACTAGTTTGTTAATAGAGTCTAGTGTGAATGTTTCTACCTCAATCTTGGTCTGAATCAAAGATGAGAACTCTTGAATTACTGTTTCAATAGGAAGAACCTTCTGGGAATAATCTCTAACTTGACAAGGAAGCTCTCTAATTTTATCTTTAAGATATAATATTTTATTATCACATGTATATTCAGCTTCATGGAGATATTTAAAAATATTCTTGAGAACTTCCCTTTTATTCTTCATGGCTTTCCTATATTCAATGAATATTTTCCTATTTGGAATGATCTTCTACTCAACAAAAAGTTCCATTTTGAATTTGCATAGTTGAGTCCATGTACCAATATCATTTTCAATCAATTCCCAATTTTGAGTGAGTTCCTTAATTATTTGATGAATTTCCATTTTCTCTTCACTCAGGGTCTTCAAAAATTCAATAGTAGAATGCAACAATTGAGTACCTTATTTGGTCAATCTCTCAATCTAAGATTGACCACCCAACCTTGAGATCCAATTTTCTCACCCTACTAAATTACCTTTTCAACATTCTCATGCTCAATACAAGCAATGGCCTTAGAAGATTGTGTGATCTTTACTAAAATAGAGGTCAAATATTCTACTTGTACTTTGAGTTGATCCTTGATCCTATTGTCCATGTCATATCTCTCAATCAATGACACCATTGCTTCTTGAAAATCATCTTTGCACTTTCATGAGTTTGATTTACAACATCTATTCATCCTAATACATATTTGAAATCTTGAATATCTTCAATGTTTACATCTTCTAGAGGTACTATAACATTGGCATACTTGTGTCTAGAATCAAAGATTACTTTTGACATGGTTTTAGATTTCTTTGTTGTTTTGGATTTTATTGGTACAAGTTGACCAAAATAAAAGTCATAAGGAGACACAACCTACTTCTTCCTTTTGGGGGTTTGGGACATGAGCCAAGGAGTAAAAAAATATGAATATTTAGGTCCAGAGGAAACCAAGGATTGTGATGTTTGAGGAGGAAAATGTTTTGTGAGGTAGGTGGGATGGAAATGATGGAGGTATATAGTAGTGGAGTGGACACCAATGGGATAGTGGTTATAATTGGTGGGAATTTTTTTAGAGTGATTGAAACTTTGGTGTTTGATAGTATTTTGGACACTAGGGTAATAACATCATGGGTTGTTATTTTGAAGGAAGATGTTGACATGAATTTATCGATATCATCTTGAGTGAAATACAGATTAGTTTGGGACCCCAATGACATCAAAGGAATTGGTAAATGATAATGAATCAAAAAAATGATCGAGCGTGCCTTGTGAGGGAACTTGAAAGAGTTTGGCACTAGGAGGATAAGGTGGAGTCAAAAGAATAACTTAAGTGGAAACAAAAACAATTGGCACAAATGTACTTATAGAAGGAGCTATAGAGAATGTCACCTATGAAACTATTGGTTGAGAAGTCTCAACCATAGGAACTTCTGACTGTGTGGATTTAGGTTGTAGAGACTACTAAACTATAAGTTATAGAACTACTAATTAAGGTGGTATTTTGCTTGTAATTGTGTTTCCCTGCATCTGTATTTGAATATTCATCTCAACACTAGCCTCTTTGTCTTTTCTTTTACCTTTAATCACAAAAACAAATTTTGGTTTTTGAGTGGATGTGGAGGCATCTTCCTTATTCTTTATTCTCAATTCCTCTCATTTCCTTTTGGTATCTTCATCATATTCTTCTTTTGACCTTGTCTTGAAATGTTTCAATTTGATATCTTTGGATTCTAACTAGGCATTAGTTTTTTCTTAAATGGGTTGGAATCTCTCTCTAATAAATGTGCTTTGTTTTATAGACCATTGAATTAGAGGGATAAGAGTCAAATCAAATTGATTACCTTCATATAAAGGATCTAATATATTTTCATCATTAGAGATATCAGTCAGAATGTTAGCCAATTTCAAATTGTCAATCTGACTAGCAATGAAATGGTTGTAATCAAGTCTCCTTATATCTTCCTCAGTCCTACATACGGCCAATATATCCTTAACCTTCTGCTCATGAGAATAATTTCCTTTCAAATTTCCTTCATCATTAAATAATCAAAATTATTCCCACCCTTGTAATTTTTAAGGGTGATTCATTGTATTTCAGTTTTCATTATCTTAGCTTTTAGATTATTTGATACTATTGGAAATATTGTCATTGATGTCAAAGGTCTAACATTGGTGATAAAGGCCCCATAGAATTTAATGATGTTTTTAATATTCATATCTTGGCTAATGTGTGTTGATATGTTTTTAATATTAATGAATATATTTTTGGCTGCATAAAAGTCAAAAGAGGGACAATGGAGAAATCAAAGAGTCATTGGGTAAAGACAAAATAGGAATGGGACACATTTTCCCATGAAGAGTCATCTTGAGGAATTCCAGAGTCATCAAGTAAGGACAAAAGAGGGAATGACACATTTTTCCATGAAGATTCACCTTAAAGAATTCAAAATGTCACCAAGATAAAGATAAAAGAGGAAAGGATGCATTTTCTTATGAAAGGTCACCATGTGACTTTTAAAATGCAAGGATATGAAGGGTCATGTAAGTTTTGCACCATTTTTCATAAGGATTGAAGGGTCACAAAGGGTGAATGCTAAAGTCCATTTAAAAAACTATGAATAAAGGCTTGAGAAGCCATTTCTAATATGCAAGAGAGTGCATGGTTTTGTAATTTTTTTATATAATAAAAAAAGAGAAAAAAGTAGGAGATATTGTAGAGTTCTATCATTTGTTGAGTAAGCAACATTGAGAGATAGTTTTGTTTTAAACACAAGAGGGGTTGGTGCTCATACAAGTTTGTGCTTGTGAACATTGTAATTTGAGTTGCTACTCATTCATATAGTTGAGATTATTCTCTGTGGTTTTACCACTTTGGGTTTACATGTAAAAATTCTCTCTCTCTCTCTCTCTCTCTCTCTCTCTCTCTCTCTCTCTCTCTCTCTCTCTCTCTCTCTCTCTCTCTCTCTCTCTCTCGTGGGGTGCATGGTATTGTTTCATTTTTATTACATATATTGAATGTGTGATTAAGTGGTTAAAGAAATTAAATTAGATTAAGAAAAGATATATAATATAATGATTCACCCCCTTTTCAGTATATTTCATGCTTAATAATTGGTATCAAAGCAGGTTCCTTTTGAAAAGTTTTATAGGTTGAAGTTAGATTAGGGAAAATATGATATTTAGATCATATGAAAGTTTTTCTACAAATAAGGCACATTCGTTTGATGGGACAAATTATGATTTTTAGAGTATAAGGATGAGGACTTTTTTATGGCTCTGGGATTTGACATTTGGCCAGCAATGGTGGAGGACTATGAAGAGCCACAAACACTTGTAACTACTCTAGTGGGAAAGAAGGCAAGTGAAAATAATGCTAAAGATTTAAATGATATTTTATGTGGTTTATGTGAATTATAATTTGTTAAAGTTATGCAATGTAAATCTGATCATGAAACTTGGGTAAAGCTTGAGAATATTTACAAAGGTGATGGAAATGTTCAATAAGCTAAGCTTCAAACTTTCAAAAGATGGTTTGAGAGTTTGAAGATGGAAGAGGAATAAAATGTAGCAAGTTACCTTTTGCTAGATGATCAAATATTTAATCAAATTCAAGGTCTTAGATAAAATTTAGAAGAATCAGTCATGGTACAGAAAATTTTTAAATCTCTACCATTGAGATATGTTGCAAAAGTTTCAACAATTGAAGAGATGAAGAATTTAGACAAATTAAAGATGGATGAGCTACATGATATTCTTATGGTATATAAGATGTGGACCAAACAACAAAAAACCTCAAAGAGAGAATCTAATTTCAAGACATCAGAGAAAGAGAAGGCTAAGATTCAGGAATCAAGTGGCAATTCTAGTGATGATGAAGATGAAAATGGAGCTCTATTCATTCATAAGACAAAAAAGGGCACAAGTAAATATCAAGAAAAATTACCTTTTAAATGTTTTAATTGTGGAAAGATTGGACATTTTGTAGCTAAGTGCCCAGATAAGGGTAATGGTGACAATGAAGAAGGAAAGTCTACATACAAAAAGAATTTCAAAGGAAAATTCGAGAAGGGATTTGAGAAGAATAATTTGTATTCTAAATATCCCAACTCAGTCGAACATAGTGGAGTTAGTGATTCAAAATAAGAAGATATTTTATTCATGGCCATACATGAGGATGCCTCTATAAGCAAAATTATATATGATCAAGAAGAATAGGATGAAGCTGAAGTGAATCTGGAAGGATAACTCATTTATGCCTTAGAAGAGTTAAAAATCTCTTGAAAAGAAGAATGGAATATTGCATCTCTAGATCATAAAAAATTAAAATAATTCAAAGGAAACAATGGAAGATATAAAAACACACTTTGAAGAAGCCAAGAAGAATGAAAAAGATCTAATGACATAGTTGCAAAAAATAAGTGAAGAATGTGAAAGGCATGTTATTAAAATTACTTCTTTAAAAGTAGATCTTGAGAAAATAAATAAATCAATCAATGATAGAGTAGCCAAAGATTCAAAATTTGAGAATAGCACTAATATGTTGAATAAGATATTAGAAAGTCAAAGATCAATGTCAGATAAGACATGTATCAAATTTGAAAAAGAGAAAGGAGAGGCCACTAGTTTCACAAACAAGGTTAACACAGAAAAAGGAAAGAGCTATGTTGAAGCTCTTACAAAAGAGGAAATAAAAAGGGAAGAAGTTAAGAATAGAAAGGACATCTCAAGCAAAAAATATTGGAAGGAACAAAGCTACAAAAGGCAATCAAAATCAAGCAGAAGCCACAACTCTTTTGCTCCTCTATTAGGCTTTAATGAAGAGGGCATAATATGTTACAAGTGCAATAACTTTAGACACATACATCAGTATTTTAGAAGTGTGTTCAATTTAGTCAAGAAGGAAAAGAGTTTTAAGGCTCCATTCATTAAGAAGAAAATTTAGACAGGTTCATGGTAGAAGAAATAACCTAAAAATTCTACGTTGGTATAGACAACTTTGCATGAAAGAAATGAAGAAAAGCCATGGTTCATTGATAGTATATGTTTGAAGAACACAATAGGATACAAGATCAAGTCCATAACCTTGAGTAATATCAATGGCAGCACAATTAAATTCAAAGATAATATTACTGGGAGAATTGCCAGAAAAGAAGGTTTTGAAATTAGGAGAAAAGATTCAGATGTGTTGGTTGCATATCCTCAAAGAACAGGAAATAATTTTTATATGTTATTGGACATCAAAGGTAAAATATTTTATTTGAATCAGATCAAAGAAATTTGGCTATGGCACAAGAGAATGGGACACATAAATTTTGACAATCTTGTCAACATCAGCAAGAAGCAAGCAGTTAGAAATATTCCAAAGACTACAAAGCCATTCAACATGCTTTGTGAACCTTGTCAACATGGGAAGCAGGCCACAAGGTGGTTCAAAAAAAAAGAATACTTGACCACTTAGATGTTAGATCTTGTTCACACTAATTTATGTAGACCTACGAAAACTCAAAGTATTCAAGGTGAGAAATATTTCATGTTGCTAATTGATGATTTTTCACATATAAATTAGGTAATGTTTAAAAAAAATCAGAATCTTTGAGACATTTTAATGCATTCAAAGCATTATTTGAAAATGAAATTGGTTTGAATATTAAGTGCCTAAGATCATATCAAGGAGGAGAATTCATGTCAGATCAGTTTATTGAGTTTTGTGAAGACCATGGAATAAAGAGACATTATTCAACAACTAGAACTCTACAACAAAATGGAGTAGTTGAATAGAGAAATAGAAAAATTTAGGAGATGGCAAAGACAATGCTAAATGAATCCAAGATACTAGATAAATATTGGAGGGAGGTATTTGGTACAATAGTGCATATTTAGAATAGAATATTATTGAAAGTCAATAGTGACAAGACTCCTTATGAGCTATGAAAAGACAAACTAGCTACGATTGATTATTTCAGAGTTTTTAGTAGCAGAAGCTTCATAAAGTTTTTTCTAGAGAAGATGAAGGTAAATTTATTGGTTATTCTTGCAAAAGCAAAGATTATAAGTGTTATAACAAAAGAGCCAAGAAAATATTTGAAAGTGCAAGTGTCAAGATAGAAAAGAATGGAACTTTGGAATTAATGCATAGACCAAAAGATCACAATTTCGATAGGAACAAAATGTGTTTATAGAAATAAGTTGAATGAAAATGGAGAAGTGACCAAGAATGAAGAAATATTAGTATGTAAATTATATGCTCAGATTGAGAGAATAGATTTTGAAGAAACGTTTTCACTAGTGGCAAGGCTAGAGGCTATTAGAATGTTTCTTGCATATGCAGTGTTTAAAAATTTCAAAGTGTTTCAGATGGATGTCAAATTTGCCTTATTAAATGGGAATCTAGAAGAAGAGGTCTAAATTGAGTAGTTTGAGGGATTTATTCTCTCAAATGTTAGTATTCATGTATGCAAATTGAAGAAAGTACTGTATAGATTGAAACAAGCTCCTAGAGCTTGGTATGCAAGACTTGATAAGTACCTACAAGATCAGTATTTCAATAGAGGATTTGTTGACAGTAATTTCTACATCAAAACAAAAGGTGAGTATCAATTTATTGTTATGGTATATGTTGATGACATCATTTTTTGAGGAAACACTAAAAAGATGACAAAATAATTTTTTAATAACATGCAAAAAGAATTTGAGATGTCTATACTTTGAGAAATATCATTTTTCTAAGGATTGCAAACACTTCAGTCAAATAAAAAAATTTCATATCTCAAAGTAAATATGCCATGGAAATTTTGAATAAATTAGGTTTTGAGGATAGTACACCATGTGGCAGACCTATGAGTACAAGAAATAAGGTGAGCAAGGATGAAGATTCACCTATTGTAGATCAATCTTTGTATAGATCTATGATTGGTAGTATTTTATATTTGATATCATCAAGGCCAAACATCATGCATGTAGTAGGTATGGTTGCAAGATATCAATCAGCTCTAAAAGATAGTCATGTTCAGTTGGTGAAGAGAATATTCAAATATATCAAGGGGATATTGGATTATGGATTATGGTATCCCACATGCAGAGATTTCACTTTGGTTACTTATACATATTTGGATTGGGTAGGTTGCTTGGATGAAAGAAAGAGTACAAGTGGAGGAGCTTTCTTCTTCGATGATAGCTTAGTATCATGGCCAAGCAAGAAGTAGAACTTGGTATCACTTTCTATAGCTAAATCATTATATATTGTAGTAGTATTGTGTTGTACTCAAGTGCTTTGGATGAAGCAAAATTTGGAGAATATCAACGTAAAATAAGATGAACATATTTATATTTTTTGTGAAAAAATAAGTTCTATTAATATTTGAAAGAATCTAGTGATGCATTCAAGAACAAAACATATTCCCATCAGATATCACTTCTTGTGAGAGGAGGTTGGAGATCAATAGGTTACGATGGAATATATCAGTACTATAGAGCAGATTGTAGATATTTTCACAAAGACACTAGCAAAAGACACATTTGAGTATGTATGGGAGAATTTGAGAGTAATTTCTTTTACTTTCTGCCATTGAGGATCAACATCTATTGAGGGGGAGCTAAGTGTTAGCTCTAGGTTAGGTCCTTTACCATTGATGTCAAAGGGAGAGAAGAACAAAAATACATACAAGTATAGGTATAGGTATAGATACATATGTAAAAATAGGTACAGGGAACATGTACATGTTGCTATAGTAAGGTGGAGTTACTATATGTTTTTCAGATGGTAGTATGTGTAGGTTCACATGTGTAGTATAGGTTTTAGTATGTGGAAATTTCAGTTTGAGGTTGACATCAATGACAAAGGGGGAGATTGTTGGAAATATTTTCACTGATGTCAAAGGTCTAGCATTTGTGATAAAGGCCCCATAACATTTAATGATGTTTTTAATATTCCTATCTTGGCTAATGTGTGTTGATATTTATTTAATATTAACAAATATATTTTTGGTTGTGTAAAAGTCAAAAGAGAGCCCAGGGAGAAGTTAAAGAGTCATGAGGTAAAGACAAAAGAGGAATGGGATACATTTTCCCATGAAGAGTCATCTTGAGGAATTCCAAGAGTCACCAAGTGAAAAGAAAAGAGGGTATGGCACATTTTTTCATGAAGAGATGCCTTAAGGAATTCAAAAGGTCACCAATATAAAGACATAAGAGGAAAGGATGCATTTTATTATGAAGGGTCACCATGTGAATTTTCAAATTCAAGGGTATGAAGGGTCATCCAAGTTTGGCACTATTTTCTATGAGGATTGAAGGGTCACAAATGGTGAATACCAAAGTTCATTTGGAATGCTATAAATAATTGCTTGAGAAGCCATTTATAATATCAAAGAGAGTGCATGGTTTTGTAATTGTTTTATATAAGAAAAGAGGAGAGAGAAGTAGGAGATATTGTAGAGTTATATCATTTATTGAGTAAGTAACATTGAGAGATAGTTGTGTTTTACACAAGAGGGGTTGGTGCTCCTATGGGTTGGTGCTCACAAATCTTTTTAAGGGGTTGTTGCTCCTATGGGTTGGTCCTCATAAATAGTTGTTGTGTTGGTGATTGACAAAGGGGTTGGTGCTCCTACAAGTTGGTTTGCATTCATTTACTTGAGATTGTTCTCCATGGTTTTTCCCACTTTGGGTTTCCACATAAAAATTTGGTCTCTCTCTCTCTCTCTCTCTCTCTCTCTCTCTCTCTCTCTCTCTCTCTCTCTCTCTCTCTCTCTCTCTCTCTCTCTCGTGTGGTTCATGTTATTGTTTTATTTTTGTTGTATATCTTGAATGTGTTATTAAGTGGTACAAGAAAATAAATCAGATTAAGAAAAGATATATAATATACTGATTCACTCCCCTCTCTCAGTATATTTCATAATTAATAGATAAGGTGTATCGGCCAATGCTTATTACAAACTTGAATCCTCTTTTATGTGCATTTGACTGCTTCTTATGCATAGCCATCTATTTTATACACATATCCATTAGAAATAATTTATCACTTGGATACATTTTTAACATGTATGGTTATTTATTGAATCTTCTCACCCTAATGTAAGTGAAAGTTGGGAACTAGAGGAAGATGAATCCAATCTTATTTATTATTGCCCATGCTTGATCTAGAACTCTTTTCTTTTCTAGTTCTTGTTCAAAAATACCAATGAAATTATAGAAGAAAGAATCATTAACTCTTTGAAAATGTTTAATACTTTATTTGAGAGTTAACTATGGGTAATACTCATAAATAGGAACCTTCTTCCTCTCACCAAAATTGGTCAGTCCTGGAAAGGTCATCATACAGGCTGTAACATACACCAGGGAAGAAGTCATATAAAACTTGAGGGAATAATTTAATTCATAAATTTGGTGGTATATAGCATCACTAATCTGAATTCGATAATAAATTCTTTATTTATCTTTATTGATGATGAAGATATAATAATACATCAATTCTTGAAAGATATTTGATATGGGGAGACCTTTGACCCTACTTAGGAGGGTGATTAAATCTCCTACCTCCTCCATGAATTCAATTTAATATAGGTTTTTAGGCCATCTTGCAATTGAGTGCCTCGGTGTCTTCAACCAATGTGTATTGATGTGCATTTTGCACTTTTTAAAATTCATGTCATAGCATTGTAGGGTTGAGGTCATGCTAATATCAAAAAACTCCTCAATCTCTGAGAGATGGAAATTTTTGTCAAAGTACTTAGCATCTAGACGAATGAATATTTTCCCATTACCATCTTTGACTGACTTAATTTCTTTATCAAAATGTACAAGTACTAGGTCGAACTCTAGATCTTAAACTGATATTGGAAATGCTACTACCAGGTGTATTTCACTATTTAGAATGGATGCATATGTTGACCAATGGGATCTCTACCTAATGTTTATAAAAACATGGGCATGACAACATGACCAATGTTTGTATCTCCAATTTGATCTACATTGGAATCCACTATAGATGCTAGAAACACAACCTAAAACTTATAATTCATTATTATTTTGGTTGGAGAATCCTCTGAAATTGATCTAGTATCTACAAAAGAGAGTTTTGATTCCCCAGAGTTAGCATTTTTCATCATTTTTGGAAATGTGTAGTCTAGAGAAAATTCTCTAGATTGCATGGTGGGTTGATGACTTTTGTGCAATTTAGATAATTTTCTCCAAACTACATGAGAAAAGGCTAGGTACAGTTCAGATAAAAATCTCTGAATTACATGAGAAAATGAAAATTAGTGTAGGCCAGAGAATTTTATTTGACCTACACTGGTGTGGAAAGTTACTAAGTCTTGGTACATATCAGATAAAATTCTCCAGCATGTACTAAGAGGGTGGATTATGCACTTCAGAGAATTTTCTCTCAAGTGCACCAAGTTACATGCACTTTAGAGAAATTTATCTGAAGTGCACTAGATGGTGTTTTGGTAAGAGTTCACCTTGAATAAAATTCTCTGATGTGTACTTGACTATGTATACTTCAGAGAATTTTATCTGAGGTTTACCAAAATGTATGAAATTTGTGAAACTCATAGAATTTTATCCAAAGAGCATGGGGGGTAAATTTTATTTGAAGAGAAGCAAGGGTGCACATCAAATAATTATATTCGACATACACCCTAGGGTTTGAAAACACACAAGATTTTGGAATCCTCAGGTGAGGAGACAAATTTCAAAATTTGAGGTTTTTGGCTTCAAATGGGAAAACATAGGTGTTTTTAAGAAGTTATCATGATTACACAAATTTGAAAACATGAAATAAAAAACTAGGGCATAGTGATAAAGAAAAGGAAAAAACTAAACAAAAAATGAAAACCTTACCTAATTTGTAATGTAGGAAATCTATGAGTGAATCAAAACAATTAATCACATAAATGATGAAGAAAAATGCAAGTTAGTGCAAAAATGATGATTGGGGGTACACACAAACTTAAAAATGGCAAGAGGAGGATCAAAAATGGTAAAAATAAAAAATAACATGGGTTAAATATATATAATGAGGGCAATTAATGTGAATTAATTACCGATGTAGTGGCAGGCCCAGGTGTAGGGTTAGATAAATTCTCCATATTTGCACATGCATTAGTGGAGAATTTCTTTGCTATTACATGCTTGGTGTAATCCAGAAAAAATTATTTAGATTTTAGATGTAGGGATGGATAAATTATCCACCTTTGAACATTTTCATGTAATTCAAAGAAAATTCTCTGGACTGCAACAATTTTGAACTTAGGTGTAGTTCATAGAAAATTCTCCAAACTGCATAAGAGAATGAAAATTCCCTCAAAAATTTAAATTTTTTGAGGAAAAAATGCAAGAATGTAGTGATTATACTCATTTTACGTGGTTATAACTCATGGGCTATGAAATAGACAAGTTTCATAGGAGTTATCCCATAAATTGAGCTGCTAAATTCAAGGATAATAATATATAAATACACTAGTTATAGTATTATACAACATGGGATATTTGGAGATTGTGTTATGTAAAAAAATTATTAGATTTATTAATGATGTACAAAATTGTTTACACACTGAAATTTTTACTCTCATGACTACACTATTTACATCAAATTTTAAAATTAGTTGCACATAAAGATATGACAGATTGATGTCATATTTTTCAAAGTGTGTTAAAATTTTAATATGTTTTAATTTTTTATATGATTTTTTATTTAAAATGGTATTCAATAATTTTTAGTAATCATATAACATTTTAAGTATAAGCTCTTATTTCTTGTATTTCATACGCTAAAAAAAGATAATACATGTAATAAAATTAAAGAGTAACTTTACAAAATGTATAATTTTTTTTTTAAATAAATAAATAAATATGAATTAATATTAATTATGGGATCCCTTCATAATAAGGATCACAATATTTATACCTTATCCATTAAGTGGTTCCCTTACCCTACCTTTCTTATCAATAAATTAAAGAATTCCATTAGAAATGTGTCCAATGGTAAATTTAATGTGATAAAACCTATAATATGTATTAACATTTGGACATATGTTACACTATTATATACCTTATTTTTCCATGTTATAGTCATCTTATGCATGAAACTGAGACACAAATGGAATGAAATCAATATCCACAAATCTAAACTATTTTTCAATGAATTAACAAAATAGAGATGAAAACCTTCAAGGATTTGGAACATTCATTAGTTTCATATAATATTAATTTTATTAGGGTAATTCACATGGATCATGGTAAAATTTAATGGCAATGATAAGATAAAAATGTATCCATTGGCACATGAAGGTGCTTAGTGACTCTTACCCTAAGTGATCCTTCAAAATATGAGTTTTACTTTATGTGGTACTTAATACGGTTGGTCTTATGTTGTCTTAATCCCATTAATAATATGATAAGTTGGAATTAGGACATAATTAAATAACATTTATCCTTCAATTAGGTTCAAAATAATATATTCCTAGTAATTATGTGGACGTCAATGTAAATGTTAATAGAGCAGAAGAAGTGTCCAAATAAGTGACTCCAGAAAAGTACTTTAAATTTTATATAGTGAAAATATAATATATAATAATTAAAAATTAATTAGTTATTTCATATTATTAAGTGATTTTAAGGAATGAAACAAATAAATAAAATTAATTTCAAATACATGTGTTCAATGAAGATGGAGCTCTGAGGAGCTTACAATTATTGCTCTTCATTTTTCCTGATATAGATTTATATGACATCTTGCATTCTCACATATTGGTGAAAATAAAAAGTAGGTAAAATACATAGGTCCTAAAAATATTTCACTCTTGATAGTTCTTTAAATTTTAGTCCTTTACATTTAGTATAACTAATGACAATTTTTAAATTTTAAAAATACATCCCCTATGTTTTATGTATTTTCAAATATCAAGCCATTTTCAATGGAAGTTATTTAGATCAACACATTTTGAATATTTTATGGATCCCATGTTGGGCCATTATATTTTTCATGTCCAAAACAACAAATATTGGAAATTCAAGTACTTTGGTTCAATTCTATAAACTATAGAATGAATTTCACCATGACCATTGTTCACCAAGTTAGACTCAACCCACAAATTGGATATAATCATAATTTGTTGTTTTTTATATAATAATCTTGGTATATTATTTCTCATCATCTATATCTCAAAATTTATGTTTTATTGACTAACCATATGCCCATACATCTGATATAGAATCTAAGATTTTACAAGCCTCATGCTCACAAATTTGGTCTTAGTTGTATAACCACCCCTATGGATTTAAGCAAAAATCCATGGAATGACCTTACATATTGTGATGTAAAACCATATTTCTAGGCATAATTACATATCAATAACATTCCATGATATCTCATCCCAGTCCCCTCAAGCACTGGGATAACCTTTAGTAGTACTTCTATGCACTTCTTTCCTCTTCTTTATTTTAAACACATGAGCTAACATTAACCTTGGTTGCTCCATTTTTATCTAAACCATTGAAGATAAATCTTCAATATAATTTATCTCTACCTTGTATAATTGTGAAATATTTACAACTTTCTCCAACAACACATGTTCATCAACATGACTCAAAAAATTATTCATGTGCTCATCCTCACCCTCTTTTCCCTTCAAGGCATTTAGGATGTATATCTTCCCATCCTTCATAATGATAATAGCGTTATCTCTCCCATAATAAATCATCTCCCTATAAAATTGCATGGCCTCCCTAGAAAAACATGTCATGCATCCATGGGTAGGAAATAAAAATAAATATTATCCTAATACAAACAAGTTTTTATTTCCACATCACAATAGTTCTTTAAAATATTTAAATTTACTTTTGATAACTGATATAATGTATATTTCCTTGGGTGTGGAGTACACACTAAATTCAATTTATGGACCATCTCAGTGGACACTAAGTTGCTTCAAATTACACTGTATTCATCTATATTTGCTCTCCTAGTTTATCTTGTTAATTATGTCACTAATTTTGATTAATGATTCAGTAATTAATCTCTTTCATCATTATTTCATCTAACATTTACTATTCCCCTTAGTCAATAATATAGTACTTTTTATATATCTATATTAACATTCATATTTCTCATCCAATATTAATTCACTTGTTATTTATTATTAACATCCCATTTTTTAAATAAATCCCTCTTATGACCACTTGTGAATTTTAAATTCAAAAAATCCCACCTATCCCCTAGGCTCTCCTACATTCCTAGTACCTAGTCTTCACCTAATCCTCCTATAAACATAGCTAAACCCCCACTAAAACCCATTAGGATCTTCTAATAGAGTCTAGAATGATCCAATCCTCCTCCAACTCTCTAGAGAACAATCTCTCTCTAGAGTATTCCATGGAATTTTTAATTCCATAAAATATCCCTCCCTTCTCTCTATTTAAACCCACTATCACCTCCCATTTGAAAAACCTGAGGAGTTGAATGTGCATAAAGTCCATTAATCCTTTCATCAGGGTATTAATTAATCCATGAATCCATTCTATCCAATTTTATTGATCAATCTAATACCATGCTAGAATTCTAAGTCTATTTGTAAGAAATCCAAAATCCATAATCATTTAGTCTTTTTCTTATTTTGATATTGATTTAGATAATTTATCTTTTATGATGTAATGTTGGTATGAATGATTCATTTGCCTTTGCATCGTAATCCTAATTGGCTCTATATTTTTGATATAATTGCATATCTAAATTCCATTTCTCAAATTTATCATCTTAAATTTATAAATATTATCTGATCTTGCACATCCTTATCTTGTATATAATTGTTCATCTTATCTTGTAATACCTTTCCCAGTCATATCATCATAATCATATCTTTAGTCCTATCATCTAGTCTAATCTTACCTTTTCCATCATCACATCTTGTCCCATAATCATCTCATATCAAATCATACCACCCTTCCCACATCATTAATCTTACCCCTAATAATCATTGTATCACCACCCTTATATACCTATCATCAAATAATATTATATCGATCCCACCTTTAGAAAATTGGTCTAAGGTTTGAGCTAAGCATTTTGTTATCCTTGCATATCATCCTATCACTCAGTTCATTATTTAGTTCACAACCTATCACTTTATCATATTTCATACTCAGTCAATACACTATTAACAACCCATCACTTTTTTAGTTTCAATATATCATCCATTCTTCCTTAATCTAGTTGTCTCTAATCTATTTGTCTTGTCTACTTATAACTAGCACCCATCTAATCATTGTCTTTCTATTTTGAATCTAGGCACTAGTCAAATAACCATCCTTTTGCTATCTTCAAACTAAACATTATTGATAGATAATTAGCACCTATCATACTATCAATTTATATCTAATCCCAATCTGATATCATAATCCATTCAGTCTATCTCAACCTCACCCATCACCTATCATACTAGCTCAATCATTTAGAGTTGCATTATCCAAGGATGATATTTTTACTCAATCCCTAATCTACCTTCACATTATCCCCATTTTATCATCTAATTACCTATCATTCATCACCATTTTATCATCTACCCACATGGATTTGGACTTATTTCTTGAAAAACAATACCTATTTGTCAACAAGGATGAGATCCTTTTGGGAGTCCTATCCTTTCCCATCATTAATATACATATACACATATCAAACATGATAACCCACCATGGTCAATTCCATTTTAAATTCACCATAACCATAGTCATAACATTCTCGATATACAAGTGATGAGATAACCCTATTTCACAAGTATATATTTGCCAATAGGGACAAGAGCCTTTTACAGATATTGGAGATAGGTTCCCACCTTCTTAATTATTTAAAACCCATAAACCTAAGGTCACCTACCAAACAAGTGCCTCATTAACCCTTATCCACATCCAATTCTTGTGACAACCAATCCCTTTCTGATCCCACATCCATTATTCTAGGTTCTGGTCATGACCTTTCTATTGATTATAATAATAAAGAGATTTTATTATTTAATAAATATATTTTTTCCAACAAGGATGCACTCCTCTTGCATCTCTTATAAATGTGTGCATAAATTTCCATAGGATTTGACCCTATTCAACTAATCTTATATCCAGTTCACACTTGGCCATAGTTGAATGCTCCATTTACCAATCATAGTGCATCATAAATCCCCCATCCTAATAGCAAAGGGAAGCCTATTTTGTCAAACTAATCTAATTCCAATTCATATCCTCAATAGTCTCACACATCACCATCTCCCAATATCATAACATAACTATTGCATTCTTCCACTCTTAAATTCAATGCTTGCATATCAAACACTATAGACAAGAAATATAATGCTCTCCCAATATCCATAGGAGCCCTATTTTGGAAACTAGAGGCCATAGGCATGATTGTCTACCAAAAAATAAGACCTCTAAATTTTTTGAAACATACAACCTCATGTTATCAAATATAAAATTTTGTCTACACCATAAATTCATTGGGTATTCTATTAATAGATTTCACCCTTTTATAGACTATGTCCAAAACATAATTGATAATGGAAACATTGAAATTGAGGTTGAATCCAATGAATCTACACCTAGAAGTGTGAAAAAATGGGAATTTTAAGAATTTATTCCTAAGTATGACCAAGT
>JARHVA010009903.1:147500-195000 GCA_037957365.1 Torreya grandis
TTACTAATCTCCTTTTAATCATTTATCTAACATCCTGCTACATTATTATTCATTGTACTGACCTTAACCCATCTTATTTATTCAATAATTATTATAAATCCCTATTATCTACTAACTAATCTCACTTGTCTAATATTTGGAAATTTGAAATTCCATTCCACTTACCCTAGCTTATGTGTATCCTCTCTTACACCCTTAGATTCTATAAAACCCCCTAATCACATGAATAGTCACCCACTAATGATGAATAAACATCCAAAAAGGCTCAAGAGGCTTCTACCTCTAGAACATTCCGTCCTCTAGAATCATCCAAGGAATTTTTAATCTCTTGAATATTTCTCCACCATTGATCTTCCTATACCCAACTTTGAATTTAGTCCATTGATTCTCCCTCATTCCTCTATTTAAATCAACCACCCCTATTGGAAAATTAACTATGAAATATATGATCCTCTCATGCCAAATCAATCTAATTATCAAATTCATCAAGCCATCAAATACTATCAAAACTATGAGTCTATAAATAATCCATAATCACTTAGTCTTTTTCTTGTTCATGATCTTGTTTAGAGAAATTAGCTTTAAATTTTATAATGTTATTATAAATCATTATTATATTTTGCACTATAATATAATGGATCCAAATGTAAAAATAATATAATATATTTGAGTGATTTTTATCTAAATTCATATCTCTAATTCCAATTCTCATAATCTCCATATTACATTTTGAGCTATATAATTATATCCACTATGGTTACCAAATGTCAGATGCATAAATTAAAAATTCCTTAGATGATTCTAGAGGAGGGAATGTTTCATAGGTATAATCATATATATTATTTTTGTATGATTAATCATGATTATTTAGTGATTATAAATTTGATTAGGGGGCTCTAGAGAATCTAGGGATATACGAGAGGCTACTCATAGGCTACAGTAAGTGAAAGGGAATTTTAAATTCCCAAATATTAGATAAGTGGGATTAGTTATTAGATAATATGGATTTAGATGAATTAATGAATAAATGGGAAAAGGTAAGGTTAGTTTGATGAAGAATAATCAATGGGGATGTTAGAGAAATGATTAGGAGGAGATTAGAAATCAGACAAAGTTGGGCAATGTTAGTCATTAAAAGATGAAACTAGAAATGTTAGTGATGAAGTGAGAAAATTTAGATACATACATACACTATAAACTATAACAATGTAACACTTACATTTTGTCTTTCATCAAGTTCTGAGAATGTTCCTATTTCGGTGCTCTTTTTCATTCTTATTTATGACCTTCAAGATTCATTATTGCTATAAAATTCAATCCTTTAAGGCTCCTTTGTATGTTCGAATGATGCCACAAATTATGTTTCAACTTATGAACTTGAATGTTATCTGAATTTAGTTTTCTCTTACCATAAAATTGAGCTAGAGGACACGCGTAAGTGCACAAATTTTGGGGATGAAAAGGGGCCTACCCATAGACATGATTTTCTCAAAATTTCAAAAATTTGAAATTCTATAGATAACTTGAGATATCTACACTCCAAATTTGAAGATGGTGTAAGAACATGAAATATAGAATTTTGAGTATAGTTTCCAAAACTCTAATTTGTTTTAAAAATTGTTAAGTATAAATAGGTTAAACATCTAAAATTTGAAGAGAAACTCATATTTTTTTAAGAAAATAGAGTAGATAGATAGTGGTGAGACCCACCATTTTTATCAACATTTAATATCGTCTGAAATCCTTTGGTTAAAATTTATATAAGATCTTCTAGTTTATGAAATATATTTTTTTATGACTTTTACAAGTAAATAAATCCTAAAAAATGATAAAAAATGGATAGCCAACCATGCAACCCCCTATCTACCTCAAAAAATCTTTTTTTTAATGTGTGTAAAACTAGGATTAGTTTATGACCATATAACTTATTTTTCACTTGAATAAATGAAAAAAAAAATTAAAGGAACATGTATAGGGATTTATATTTGTGGCATGTAGTGGCTTAAAAAAGGTATAGTTAGAAATCAACATAGTTTGAAACCTTAAACTAGTCTAAAAATTATAAAAATCATATTTTTGGAGAGAGAGCATGCTTATTGTAATGGTATTAAGTTTTTAAATTTTACCATTGAATTCTGTAGTGTATTTAGTGATTGAAGTTGATTTTTTTTGTTTTCTATAAAAACTCTCAGACTCAGTTGTAGATTGATAGGTCCAAGCCTTTGGCTCAAGAATCTAAGCCATTAATGATCCAAAAGGTTTGGTGTAATCCATATTCAAATAAAATTATTGAGTTAATAATGTGATCACATTAGTAAAACCATTAACATGATCAAGTTATTATAAAAACAATAATGTGATTATGTTTCTATCTTTTTTCATAGAAAAGAATCTTAACATGTACATGAAGCCAATCAACTTGAAACTAATATTTACTACTCTAAATATTAAGTTTACATTTACTTCCTTATAACTTAAAATTATTTTATCAGATGTAATAAACTAGGGTTACTCTACATCTAATAGAGTTTCTCTCATAGTTATGTGCCTTATGATGTGGAAAATAATTTTTCAAATTCCAATCCGATAAATACTTAGGCATTTTCAAGGTCATAACATTGAACATAGGTATTCCAAGGCATAAATTTTATGATTGATGTCAATTTTGCTAGACATATAGCAATTTTTAAGGTTTTTATGCCTTTCAAATTGCTTTCTAGCATTTTTAGGAGTCCGAGGTTTGTCAAAATTGAATTTTGAAAACCACTCACTTTGAACTTGATCCGAAGTGTTATGATTGGGGTAACATAGGTCACATTGATAAATTACACACATAAAACAACCACTTTATGTTAATTTCACATATTCATCATCCCTCCTCAGCCCTAACCACTTAATTTTTATCTCTCATCACACCTAATCACTCTCTCATCATTCCTCATTATCCCTAATCACTCCTTAATTTACCATCACTATCCTTAGTAATATCTAATCACTCCTTTATCATCCATAATCACTCCTTTATTGACCCTAAGTATCCCTCCTCATTCCTCATCATTCCTTAATCACTCTTTAGTCATCCCTCATCATCCCTAATTGCTTCCTCATAATATTCCATCATCCTTGTTCACTCCTTCCTCATCCCTCCTTGTCCCTAATCACTCCCTCATCAACTTTAATTATGCGTCATCATCTAGAATCACTCCCTTATCAACCCTAATCACTCCTTCATTCACTATCACCATCCCTCATCATCCCTAATCACTCCTTCATCAACCCTCATAATCCCTAATCACTCTTTCCTAATCTCTCATCATCCTTAATCAATCATTTATTAATCCTCACCATCCCTCATCATCTATCATAAGTATATACTCTAAAAGTATCTTTGATTCAAATCATATGTTTTTCAATCCATTATAATACAAATTAAATATTTTCTAGGAATTGATGTGTTATCAATACCCATTTTTGATATTCAATTTTATTACTAAAATAATATGATGATCTTCCAAATTTATAGTCAAGTAACATTAGTAATAGCACAAAATAGAGTCTAAATTTTAGTTCATTGAATTATCTTTTTTGTGAAGCTAACTAGATGAAACTTTATTCAATTCTACCTTTGGTATCTTGGTTAAAAGGATAAAAATTGAACACAAATCACTTGTATAATTTTCTAATTTTGAGAAGATTTGAATCTACACAAAGTTAATTGGTGTTTATCATTCCTATATAACTTGAATCTTGGTCAGGTTATGCACTAATTATGTGTGTAATTTATCCTAAATATTTTATCCCTTGCATGTAAAATTAACACTTATTCATGTTATCATAAAAATATATTTCTACAAAATGTGAAACACTAGTTCAACATGGTGTAGTTGATCCTCACCATCACTGATCTCTCTATGACTTACCCTCCACATCCCTCATCATCCCAAATCACATCCTCATCATCTAGCATAAGTATATAATCTAAAGGTATCTTTGATTCCAATCATATGCTTTCTAATCCATTATAATAAAAACTAAATCTTTTTTAGGGCTTGTTGTGTTATCAATACCCATTTGTGATAGTCAATTTTATTAGTAAAAGAATATGATGATCTTCAAAATTTATAGTAAAGTAACACAAGTACTAACACAAAATAGAGTCTAAATTTTAGTTCATCGAATTATCTTTGTTGTGTAGCTAACTAGATGAAACTTTCATTATTTCTACCTTTGGTATCTTGGTTAAAAGGATAAAAATTAAACACAAATCAATTGTATAATTTTATAATTCTAAGAATATTTGAATCTATGCAAATTTATTTGGTGTTTCTCATTCCTATATGACTTGAATCTTGGTCAGGTTCACACATGTACTCCTTGTGTGTGTAATGTATCCAAAATATTTTATCCCTTGAATGGAAAATGAATACTTATTTATGTTATCATAAAAATGTGTTTCTTCAAAATGTGAAACACTAGTTCAACATGGTGTAGATGTTCATCTTATTTTTCTAAAAATTATGATGTCATCAAGGTAGGTTAAAAAATGACATAGTTAAAGATCCCAACAATGTTGTTTAATAACTCAATAAATGAATTCACTACATGAGTTAACCTACAAGGCATAACCAACTAGTCAAGAAATCCTTCTTTTATTTTTAAGACAATATTCCAAATGTTTAGAGGTCAAACATGAATATGATGATATCCAAACTTAATATCAATTTTGGAAAATAATTATATACCATGGATATGGTATAAAAAATCCTTAATATTTTGATGATGATAATAGTTCTTCACTTTAATCTTACTAATATTTTTTTAATTAATTCACAACCTCATGTCCCATCTTTGTTTGTCACAATCATCATTGGGCATCTACAAGGCAATGATTTAGGCATGATGTGTCCATTATCGATGATTTCATGGATATACTATTTGGTCTATTAATTTTCTATAAATGATATGTTGTATAAATAGGTTTGAGGTAAAGGTAGTGAAGGGATCAAAAATAATATTATTATTTAGTGTACAATATGTAGGAACTTATTTAGGTTATTGAAACATATCCTTGAATTCATCTATTATATGGTTAAATTATTTTATCTTTGTTATTGCTGGAAAAAACACACTATGATATGTGCCACAAGGATGTTATTATATTTACTTATTACTAGAATTGACAATATTATTGCACTTCCTGGCACTAATGACTGAAAGTTTATGAACTAAATACAATATATGGTATTTAAGATCATAACAATCTAACACAACATTCCAAGCATTTACTTCATAGACTACATTTCAATGGTAAATATATGGTTGAACACATTAATAATATTATATATCTCTAATGGTGAGATATCACAAAGGAATGAATCTTTAAACAATTTGATTTTGTACCCCAAGTGACACTATTAGGTGATCCCATTCTAAATTCCTACACTAGAACATACACTAGTGTATGGTTATGGATGCTGAATCAATTTAAAGTTATTTTTTTAAAAATATGATTTAGGATAAATTAAACTCTTCTAACTTTCATTATAAATGATTAAGTGTATTATTTCACCATTGATCTACATTTGTTAATGAAACAATATTTTTAATTCACATAATTTATTGTTGAAGTAAGTAGAGATATTTTTAGTACCAACCATATCATTAGGTTCATAATATATTATCTATTTTTAAGAAACATACATTCCTACATGTGAAAGTAAACAAAAATTTCTTAAATAAAACAAGATATAAAAACATAAAATAGGAGAAAACACATTACATAAGATATACATGGAAACCTTGCTAAACCAGCTAAGAAAAAATCATTGGGCAAGGGCAACATCCATACTTCATATTTCTGTCAGTAACTCTCTTCTACAATAGCACCTCTCAGCGACTCCCTTTTAGTGATTTCAAGAATTCAAGTGAACCAATCTTGAAACCAAGCCTTATAGACTCCAACCTCCAAAATCATGATGCTAACACCTTAGCAACCAAGGGAACTCTAATCTTATACCACTATCTCCAAGGATCCAGACCATGCTTCTAATATACTAGGGATCACCATGATCTCTAAGCCTTACATGATCTAAACACCTAAGCATGATGATGCTTATAACCCAAACATCTAGGTGAGTTAGCCATGCAATATTTTTCAACTCCAACCTTACATCATTCAAGTTCAAACTTGGAAGGATCTAAGAGATCCACTAAATGGATAATAAAAATATAAAGAGTAGAAATACATTTATAGAATTTTACAACATGAGAGAGAGATAAAGAGCGGAGAGAATGAATAGTGTCACCAAAAAATTAGACCCACACATGAGTGGGGTATCATGAAATCTCCTTAAGGATTTTCACCATGTGTAAAAACATATCCACTTGAGACCAGACCATATGCCACTTCTATGTGGCTCCAAAACTTGCACCCCACTTGGACATGTGAGTCTAAACACTCAATAGTGTTCTTATCTTCATCTCTAAGGGTTAAAAATGTAGATGATCTAATTTATATAAGATCCAAGCCACCCCATGTGACTCCTAGAATTGTGCACCACTCACATATGTGAGGCTAGTCTACAATAGTGTACATCTTGTCTTCTTATTCCATATGACCACAAAAGTACAAAAGGTGTTTCAATCATCTTTTGAATTTCTATACACATGTGAATCATGGGTCCCCTTAAAAATTCAACCTATGAATGACCTTTTATCTTTTACACCATGTGACAAGCCACATGTGACTCACTAACAAAAAAACCCATGTCCTTTAGTGGAGTACTATGCCCCACACCTATCACATAATCATGATCACACTTGGAACCCACCACCACATCACCTTCCTACCACATCACCTACATTACATGTCACTTATATGCCACATCATCTATAAACTTATATGTCACATCACCCATATTCCATGTCACCATGAATAGTGACTATGAATAGTACCTATGAAGAGTAAGCTATCAATAATGGCTTTACACCCAACAATATCCCATTTAAAGTCATATACATATGAATTTAAAACACTTGCATCTTCTACTAACCAACTACCACCCAATTACTATTAATACCAAATGCTAATAAACCATAATCCTAGTATAAGTAATATGCACTATAAAAACTTCTCTACCCTAACTGGGTTTGTCAACATCTACTTCAGTGTAACATATTTTTAGCAACGGAAGTGACTCCTACTTCACCATAGACCCATCATTATTTAGGATTCCACCATGAACCTCTCACTAATCCCACTACTTGGAAGTATCTAGTATAGTGCACACCATGGATTTATTGATGCTTCCTACTCCTAATGAATATGATACACAAGACATCCATGTCTTCTCCTCTATTATATAAAAATCTATAAGACAACATACAACTTTCAAGAAGTGGGATACTTGAAATTCTTGCTTGTATGTCCGCTATGCATCTCTATATTCAGTTTGCTCTTTCATCTCATCCAAGCCATCACACCATTGATCATTTTGGATCTTGCAACCAACATGTCATATACACATAGAAACAACCTCTGTTAAACATTGGATCTCCATGAAGTTATTACTATACCACATCAACATGCCTACTGGAACCTATACAATCTTCAATTTTGTAAAGTATAAACTCTTTGCCTCATCCTCATAGCCTTTTGGATATTCTATCTCATCATGAGATCACCATGTAATAATGATGTTTTCACATCCCACTTTTCTAACCATGAAGATCAAAAAATGTACACTGCACTCATGACAACAGTCTACAATTGGATAAAAGAACCCATAGATTTTAACCCCTAACTTCTACATGTAGAAAACCTCTACCTACCATGATTATCATGGTACCCATAAATAGTATTGGGAATTTTTCATACTAATCAGTGTATCACTACACCTGCCAAGTGTTTTAGCCCCAAAGATACAATCAAGTTGCATCCTACTCTACTTCATGTCAAACCAAACGCACATGTAGAGTTACTACATGCATCTGTTCACTTAGTTACTCACATCAGCTATACCATAACCCTCTTAGCTACTTACTTTTTCTACACTACAACCTTTTAGCACTTCACTCAATTCATATTTCAATCTCTAAAAGATTCAACATCAATGTTCTTCTTCCATAGAACCTCAGGTCTCAAATTGTTCTTCTCCATCCATCAACTACTCTATCAAGTACAGATTTAGGTTTATTGTACCTCCTCCTCTACATGGATTTTTGAACATCTCATCTAACACATTGTGGTAGTAGGATCCAACAAATTATATCCCCTTCTCTACCTGAGAATTGACAAAGTATATGCCTTCTCACACACTCCATATACACAAATGGAGACTAACTTACTCCATCATAAGCTATGCAATTTCTTCTTCAAGAAGAATGCTATGTTGGTACTAATCTATCTAGTAAAGCTTTCAAGCTTCTCCTCCATACTCCTTCCTTCGAGAGAGAAATACCTACAATGCAAACTTTTTTTTGTTTCATATCTTGGTATCTTCACCTGTATGCCACACTTGTACAAACAAACCAAACAACCATGGTTCTAATACCACTTGTTGGGAGTCAATAAGGCTCAAGTACCAATAGATAAAAGCCTAGATCTAATACCACTTGTTAGGAAACATACATTCTTACATGTGCAAGTAAATAAAAATTGTAGAAATAAAACAATCTACAAAAACATAAAACAAGAGATAACACATTACATAATATATATGTGGAAACCTTGCTAAACCAGCTAGGGAAAAATCCACATGGAAATGGTAGTATCAAGACTTCATATTTCCATCATCAACTCTCTTCTAGAATATCTCTTCTCAGTAACTCTATTCTATAACAGCTGCTATCAACAACTCCTTTCTAGTCCATACAAGCACTTAGGTGAACCAAGATTATAATGAAGGCTTACAGTATCCAACATCCAACATCATGATACTAACACCATATCATTAAAGGGAGATATAATCTTCTACCTCTATCTCCAAGGATCCATACCATGCTTTTAATACACTAGATAATCCATGTTTTCTAATCCTTACAAGATCTAACCACCTAATAATGATGATGCTTAAAATCCAAGCATATAGGTGAGTTAGGCATACAAGCCTTACTAGCTCCAATCTTCTATCATGTAAGTTAAAATTTTCAAGGATCCACTAAATGGATAATAAAAATACAAAGAGGAGTAATGCATATATAGCATTTTACAACATGATAGAGAAAGATGGGAGAAAATGAATAGTGGCCTAAATAAATTAAACCCACACATGAGTGGGGTGTCATGTGATCTCTTTAATTTTTTTTAGCAAGTGAAAAACCATTTACACCTAAGACAAGACATGTGCCATTTGCAAGTGGTTCTAAACTTGCTCCCCACTTCCACAAGTGAGTCCAAACACTCATAATGTTCTTCTTGTATTCTTCTCCAAGGATCAACAAATTAGATGATTTAACTTATACAAGATCAAAGACACCCAATGTCACTCCTATAATTATGCCTCACTCACACATGTGAGGCCAATTTACAATAGTGTACATCTTTTCTTCTTATTCCATGTGACCACAGAAGTTCAAAATGTGTTTCAATCATCTTTTCACTTTCTCTACACATGTCAATCATGGTCCCCATTAAAAATTCAAATCATCCATGACCCTTTATCTTTTTCACCATATGATAACCCACATGTGATTCACTAAAGACAAAACCCATGTCTTCTAGTGGAGTACTACACCCCACACCTATCACATAATAATGATCACACTTGGGACCCATCATGGGCCCAACCACCACATCACCTTACTACCACATCGCCTGCATGCCATGTCACCATGAATAGTGACCTATGAATAGTGGCTTCACACCTAATATCTACTTAACTTTTTATAGTGCTAGATAACTTGTTCCCACTTCTTGTGTTATTTAAGTAGAGAGCTCATAGTGTGACACTCTTCATTGGATTTAATATTGAAGTTATGAATTAAGAACCACTTCACATTCTTGGACTACTTGTTATAATCATTTGAAAATTACTTTCCACTCTTTGTTATGATGACTCAATCAATAGACATATAAATAGAAGGCCTTCAATGTAATTATTTAAATCATAAAATGTACTCATATGTAAAGCAATTGACTGGTTTCATGAAATCACATACCTTGGTGATTGTCATATTTACTAGCCATTTTTGGTGTTATGGTTGTATTATTTGCTTCTCTTTTCTAATATATCTTCGATTGTGAATTAATCATTTCTAATAGGCCCATATTTTTTCTTAGGTGATAAATATTTATGTTTGAAACTTTATTCCACATTATTTTCATCACTATGTATTATATTTTTTCTATCACTAAACTCTCCACTTGTATCTCCTATAGTTTTTAAACCCCAATAAAATACCACCATACATGTATTGGATGGAGTGATTAAGGATTATGAGGGATGAGGAGGGATTGAGTAGAGATGATTATAGATGGTGGGGGTCAATGAGGAAGTGATTAAGGAGGATGAGGTAGTGATTAGGGATGATGAGGGATGGTGAAGGTTAATGAGGGAGTGATTAGGGGTGATGAGCGATAAGGAAGCAGTGACTAGAGATGATGAGGTATGATGAAGCAATGATTAGAAATGATGAGGGACGGTTAGGGTAAATGAGGGAGTGATTAAGGAAGATGAGGGAGAGGTTATAAATGATGATAAATGGTTAGTGTTAATGAATGAGTGATTAGGGACAAGGAGGGATGAGGAAGGAGTGATTAGGGATGATGAGGGATGGTGAGAGCCAATGAGGGATTGATTAAATATGAAGAGGGATGGTGAGGGTCAATGAGGGCATGATTAGGGATGATGAGGGGAATAGGAGGAGTGATTAAGGATAATGAAGGATAGTGAGGGTCAATGAGGGAATAATCAAAGATGATGAAGGAATGATTAGAGATGATGAAGGACATTGAGGGTCAATGAGGGAACAATGGGATAATAAAGAATGAGGAGAGAGTGACTAGGGGAGATGAGGGATGAGTAGAAAGTGGTTGGGAATGAAGGAGGGATGATGAACAAGTTAAATTAATATAAAGTGAGCATTTGATGTGTGTATGTCATCAGTGTGACCTATGCTACCCCAATCACAACACTTTGGATCAAGTTCAAAGTCAGTGGTTTGAAAACATCATTTTTGACAAACCTAGTACTCCTAAAAAAAGCTAGGAAGTAATTCAAAAAGCACACAAATCTAAAAAATAAATATATGTTTATCAGAAATGGATATCAATTACAAAATTTGTACCCTAAAACGTCTATGTTTAAAACATAGACCCTGAAAATGCCTAACTACTGACCAGACTAGATTTTGAAAAACTATTTTCCACATAATAAGGTGTGTAATTATGAGACCAGCTCTATCAAATGTAAATTGACCCTGATTTATTATATTTACTAAAATAAATTTAAAGTATAAGGAAATAAATGTAATAATAATTTCAATATTAGCTTCATGTACATGCTCAGATGATTTTCTATGCAAAATGAAAAGAACATGATCACGTTATGGCTTTGTAATTATCAAGCTATAATTTAAATCACACGATCACACAATGTCAATAACATCATCTTGTTATTGAGATTACATGATTGTGTTATTGGAATATCCATAGAATTATCCCCCAACTCCATGCATATACCCACACTCAAGATCATTATGCTAAAAGTCTTTTCACCTATAAAATGTTTCATTAATTTTCCCTCCTATTTTTAAATCATAACTACCCTTTCCTCTTATGGACGTGGATCCTCTTTTTTATGTTGATTTGAACCTGAGAAGTTATATACGCTTCCTCACTCCATTATTAATTTCATTCAATTGATGTTTTCCATATAGCATTGTTGGACCTCCATCTTCCTCATGTCACACTTTCTTGTCTTCTAGATAACTTATCCTCTAATCTTGATACATATTGGTATGCTTATTAAAATATATGAATCTTTACTAATTTGAGTCCATATTGAATATTTGACTATAACCCATTGATGAATCATTTCACCTTATCTTGGTTATTATGAATATGACTAGCTTAGATTGTAATCTTGCATAACTCCTCCATGTAGTATATGACACTCAACTACTTTTCCTTCATGTTTGGTAACCTCTTCAATAAATGCAAATGATAATACCTAGGAAGAAAATTTCCTTTTAACTTTGCAACATCCTCTCCTAATGGTTCATCTTATCTTCAGTAGTTCTATTTTGACTTGTTTATACCTCCTTCAACTCTATAGCTGAAATTCCTTTCATCTTGGTCAGATCCAACTCTACCTTTCTTTGGTCATACACTTCAACAAATTAAAAATACTTATCCATGTTGTTGATCCAATCAATCACCTCCTTGGGATTAAAAGTCCTAAAAAATATTGAAACCTTTAACTTTCCTCCTCTTAATATTTTAAATGGTTCCAAAATATTATCTTCTAATTAATCCAACCACTTAGGTGATACTCCAATGTCTTCCACTGCTAACTTGTCATTTTAAAATTTTCACTTGTAATCCCTTTGGAGGAATCATCTTCTTATATTTTATTCAACAATAGTTATTATTATCTCCATAACCTTTAACATCTCTAAAATCTCATCTAATATTTTTGCTAGACTAAAATCTAATAGTCTAACTCTTCCCACCCTTACTAGGGGGATATAGATTTACTCTAATCTATTTCTTCTCTACCCCTATATAAAATATGTAGAACACCTTCATGTACCCTTTGCACACTAAGAACTCAATCAAGGATAAACACTCTCTCATTATCCTATATTTGTTACCTTGCTCTGATGTCACTTGATGCAAGTCAAGGATATGGGGACTAATGAAGGACAACATGTTTCTTACACATAGACATGATCCTAAATACAAACATAATATTTTAATTGCATATATTCAACACTCTCTCTCTCATAATAAAACTGATTCTAGAACAGCTATCATAAACATAAATCCTTGGCTGGACCAAAACACAACTCCCATATCCTCTCAGCTTCCCAATCTCCACATGCACTTGGGATTACTTATCCAATTCAATTTTCCTGCTCCAAAGACATACCTTATTTTTATTTATGCTCTAGTGTGACTCTGTGGAATTTGAATCACTTAAAAATCCTCTGAATGATGACTTGAAAGATTCTAGGTTATTACTTTGTGTGGACAATCATCATGAATGAGACTACTAACTACTATATAGTAATAGTCACATAACCACCGTGATATTTCTAAAAAAATTTACATGAGTTTATAATCAATGGTTAACACTTTCTTGTGTTAACGATAAATTTCATCATGGCATAGAGAACACCATGTACATCCTAACTTGAAATTGATCCTTATCTCCTCTTAAATGATGCTTAAGTGTAAATTACTTCCATAATTAGAAGCCCACAACATAAAAGATATAATTTTTAGGTGACAAAAAATTGATTAACTATGCAGAGGCTTTGTTAGAATAATTCATTTTCTATATTTATGCTTAAAAGTGCATTATAAATTTTAACTTATGTTCTAAGATAAGATAATATAATGATGTTAATGTCAGTGAAAGGCCAAAATCGATCAATGAGACTAAAAATATCTAATGTAAAGAAATGAATAAGGAGTTTAAGATAAATTCTAGCAAGACCAAATACTAAAGAGAATATGCAACTAAGAAATTTTATAGAAAATAAATCATGTCCTTTGATGCCTCATGGATCTCAACATAACAACCATGTTACACGATTGCCTGCTAGTCAATATTGAAGAAAAAGCAAAGTGAAAGAAATAAGAATTTGTCTAGGTGTAGATCATTATATAATTAAACTATCTGATCATATTTTGGTGAAGATATAATATTTATCGAAAGACAAGATCCAAGCATATCTAATCCTCATAAGACATGCAAATCTAGAGAGAGTTGTATTGGTCTTTAAAGAGGTAAAATTATTTCCTCATGATTTCATAATAAGGAGGACCTTTAAATATAAAATGATCCTCCATTTCAGATTCCAAAGAATATATATTATAAATACAATGAACTCAAGGAATATAGTAAATTTTTCCAATGTAGTCATGGTGTGAACAAATGTTGAATTATACCAAAGGAGCCCTCAAACAAGAAGATAATTGAAGTTAGGTTTAGCCTAGACTTTGGATGATCCCATTCTCAAAATGAAGATATATATTGAAGTAAAGTTGAAGTTTTGATGAAAAAGGCTCAAAAAGCTTTAACCATTCAGACTAAAGGTAGGCTCTCTAGACCTCATTTAGGTAGAGTTAATAATTGTGATGATTTGGTATCTATATTAGTTACAATATTAAGTAAATTAATTAAACTTATTTTTTTTAAATAAATGACATTTATTTAATCATTTTATAATAATTTTGATTAAAAATTAATTAAAATTTTTTTACTATCTTAAATATATAATAGACTCTGGGACCCTTATTTTCTAAAAATATTTGTAAGTGTAATAAAATAGTGTACCTGAAATTAAAATCATATACTACCATAATTAAAAAATTTATCGAAAAAAGAATAGAATCTTTAATCAATTAAATATATAATAAATATAAAATAAATACTTCAAAATTAATATCTACTAATACATTAATATATATATATATATATATATATATATATATATATATATATATATAAATTGAATATAAAATATATACGTTTATATATTACCTTACGTAGTAGAAATTCATTACAATTACCTCTCAACAATATCTCCAAAAAGTACAGAAAGAAATAATAAACTTTTGAAAGAGATATTACTCAAATTTTATTGATGTTTTGGAACAATGTACAATAACACAATGGACAATACTCAAGTTTTATTGATGTTTTGGAAAGATGTACATAAACAGTGCGGACAATACTCAAATTTTATTGACGTTTTGGAAGGATGTACATAAACACAACGGGCAATACTCAAGTTTTATTGACGTTTTGGAACGATGTACATAAACACAACACAAGCGTATTCCATAAATTTCTGTCATATTACTCTGATGAACAATAAATTGAACGATTCAACCATTCTCCTATTAAACATGTATGATGTGACCTTCCAATTATTTAAGGTAAATTGAACGCGATACAAACTAAAAAGTGTACTAAACTTGACATATTGCAAGGCATAAACTGCTGGATCAAACGGGGAACAGTTATTTCAGTGGACCCGAATTTTCTACCTCATTGGGAGGGAAAATTCCAAAACCCACTCAGGAATCGGAAGGATTTTCTTGACGCTTTCCCTCTCCATGCATCTTCTAACCCATCATTTGTTTATTTGTAATATCTATATAGAACGATCTGACAGTTGACACCTAAAGATAATTCACATCCTTTATTTTCTGGCCATTTGATTTTTGACATCCGACCACAGCACTCAAGAACAGTTCATAAATAATAATGAACCAGTTAATTTTTTTTGATGTGCCAAATAATATTTAAATAATTACATACAGGATAATTTACTTTCATTTTTTAATGGAGAATCACAATCATAATCATGGTCGATGGGTAATGGTTGGGAAAGTCCGGAATAAAAGTTTCATTAATTATTCTAAAAGAATGGTTGGGAAAGTCATCCTGAACTAAAGAATCATTAATAATTTGAATAGAAATAACGGAATATTATTTTCACAATAAAAATGATAATTATAATAAATCAAAAATATATATAAATCAATATTAAATATATAATTTAATTGTTAAATAATAATTTATTTTGATTTTTTTAATTTCAAATTTATTAAATTAAATACTTTAAAAATGATTTTTACATAATTTAAATATCTTAAATAAAATTCAAGACCAAAAAATATTTTTTTTTTTTAATTTAATAATTATATGATCTTTACATTCTTTGCTCAATTATATTTTCTTTTTATATTAATGATTATTTAATCCTTCATGGTCATGATAACCATATCATGTCATAATAAAATACACACGGTTTGTTGTCCATTTAACCTTCATGTGCAGAAAATAGGTTAGATTGCCCTCTAACCATACAAAAATTTTATAGTAAAACATGTTATTTTGTCAAACCTAGTACTCCTAAAAAAAGCTAGGAAGTAATTGAAAAAGCACACAAATCTAAAAAATAAATATATGTTTATCAGAAATGGATATCAATTGCAAAAGTTATGCCCTAAAACATCTAGGTTTAACACTTAGACCCTGAAAATGCCTAAGTACTGACCAGACTAGATTTTGAAAAACTATTTTCCACATAATAAGGTGTGTAATTATGAGACCAACTCTATCAAATGTAAATTAACCCTAATTTATTATATTTACTAAAATAAATTTAAAGTATAAAGAAATAAATGTAATAATAATTTTAATATTAGCTTTATGTACATGCTCAGATGATTTTCTATGCAAAATGAAAGGAACATGATCACGTTATGGCTTTGTAATTATCGAGCAATAATTTAAATCACACGATCACACAATGTCAATAACATCATCTTGTTATTGAGAGTACATGATTGTGTTATTGGAATATCCACAAAATTATCCCCCAACTCCATGCATATACGCACACTCAAGATCATTATGCTAAAAGTCTTTTCACCTATAAAATGTTTCATTAATTTTCCCTCCTATTTTTAAATCATAACTACCCTTTCCTCTTATGGACGTGGATCCTCTTTTTTATGTTGATTTGAACCTGAGAAGTTATATACGCTTCCTCACTCCATTATTAATTTCATTCACTTGATGGTTTCCATATAGCATTGTTGGACCTCCGTCTTCCTCATGTCACACTTTCTTGTCTCCTAGATAACTTATCCTCTAATATTAATACATATTGGTATGCTTATTAAAATATATGAATCTTTACTAATTTGAGTCCATATTGAATATTTGACTATAACGCATTGATGAATCATTTCACCTTATATTGGTCATTATGACTATGACTAGCTCAAATTGTAATCTTGCATAACTCCTGCATGTAGTATATGACACTCAACTAATTTTCCTTCATGTTTGGTAACCTCTTCAAAAAATGCAAATGATTATACCTAGGAATAAAATTTCCTTTTAGCTTTGTAACCATCCTCTCCTAATGGTTCATCTTATCTTCAGTAGTTTTATTTTGACTTGTTTGTACCTCCTTCAACTCTATAGCTGAACGTCCTTTCATCTTGGTCAAATCCAACTCTACCTTTCTTTGGTCATACACTTCAACAAATTAAAAATACTTATCCATTTTGTTGATCTAATCAATCACCTCCTTGGGATTAAAAGTCCTAAAAAATATTAAAACCTTTAGCTTTCCTCCTCTCAATATTTTAAATCGTACCAGAATATTATCTTCTAATTAATCCAACCACTTAGGTGATACTCCAATGTCTTCTACTACTAACTTGTCATTTTAAAATTTTCACTTTTAATCCCTTTGTAGGAATCACCTTCTTATATTTTATTCAACAATAGTTATTCTTATCTCCATAACCCTTAACATCTCTAAAATCTCATCTAATATTTTTGCCAAACTAAAATCTAATAGTCTAACTCTTTCCACCCTTACTAGGGGCATATAGATTTACTCTAATCTATTTCTTCTCTACCCCTATAGACAAGATGTAGAACACCTACATGTACCCTCTACACACAAATAACTCAATCAAGGATAAACACTCTCTCATTATCCTATATTTGTTACCTTGCTCTGATGTCACTTGATGCAAGTCGAGGATATGGGAACTAATGAAGGACAACATGTTTCTTACACATAGATATGATCCTAAATACAAACATAATATTTTAATTACATATATTCAACGCTCTCTCTCTCATAATAAAATTGATTCTAGAATAGCTATCATAAACATAAAGCCTTGGCTAGACCAAAACACAACTCCCATATCCTCTCAGCTTCCCAATCTCCACATGCACTTGGGATTTCTTATCCAATTCAATTTTCCTGCTCCAAAGACATACTTTATTTTTATTTATTCTCTAGTGTGACTCTGTGGAATTTGAATCACCTTAAAAATCCTCTGAATGATGACTTGAAAGATTCTAGGTTATTACTTTGTGTGGACAATCATCATGAATGAGACTACTAACTACTATATAGTAATAGCCACGTAACCACCGTGATATTTATAAAAAAATATAAATAAGTTTTTAATCAATGGTAAACACTTTCTTGTGTTAATGATAAATTTCATCATGGCATAGAGAACACCATGTACATCCTAATATGAAACTGATCCTTATCTCCTCTTAAATGATGCTTAAGTGTTAATTACTTCCATAATTAGAAGCCCACAACATAAAAGATATAATTTTTAGGTGACAAAAAATTGATTAACTATGCAGAGGCTTTGTTAGAATAATTCCTTTTCTATATTTATGCTTAAAAGTGCAATATAAATTTTAACTTATGTCCTAAGATAAGATAATATAATGATGTTAATGTCAGTGAAAGGCCAAAATCAATCAATGAGACTAAAAATATATAATGTAAGGAAATGAATAAGGATTTCAAGAGAAATTTTAGCAAGACCAAACACTAAAGAGAAGATGAAACTAAGAAAATTTAGAGAAAATAAATCATGTCCTTTGATGCCTCGTGGATCTCAACATAACAACAACCATGTTACATGATTGCCTACTAGTCAATATTGAAGAAAAAGCAAAGTGAAAGAAATAAGAATTCGTCTAGGTGTAGATCATTATATAAGTAAACTGTCTGATCATGTTTTGGTGAAGATAAAATATTTATCGAAAGACAAGATCCAAGCATATCTAATCCTCATAAGACATGCAAATATAGAGTGAGTTGTATGGGTCTTTAAAAGGGTAAAATTATTTCCTCATGATTTCATAATAAGGAGGACGTTTAAATATAAAATGATCCTCCATTTCAGATTCCAAAGAATAGATATTATAAATATAGTGAACTCAAGGAATATAGTAAATTTTTCTAATGTGGTCATGGTGTGATCAAATGTTGAATTATACCAAAGGAGCCCTCAAACAAGAAGATTATTGAAGTTAGGTTTAGCCTAGAATTTGGATGATCCCATCCTCAAAATGAAGATATATATATTGTAGTAAAGTTGAAGTTTTGATTAAAAAAAGGCTCACAAAGCTTTAACCATTTAGACTAAAGGTAGGCTCTCTAGATCTCATTTAGGTAGAGTTAATAATTGTGAGGATTTGGCATCTATGTTAGTTACAATATTAAGTAAATTAATTAAACTTATTTTTTTTAAAATAAATGACATTTATTTAATCATTTTATAATAATTTTGATTAAAAATTAATTAAAAAATATTACTATCTTAAATATATAATAGAGTCTGGGACACTTATTTTCTAAAAATATTTGTAAATGTAATAGAATAGTGTACCTAAAATTAAAATCATATACTACCATAATTAAAAACTTTATGAAAAAAAGAATAGAATCTTTAATCAATTAAATATATAACAAATATAAAATAAATACTTCAAAATTAATATCTACTAATACTTTTATATATATATATATATATATATATATATATATATATATATATATATATATATATATATATATATATATATTCAAAAAAATTGAATATAAAATATATACGTTTATATATTACCTTGCGTCGTAGAAATTCATTACAATTACCTCTCAACAATATCTCCAAAACGTACAGAAGGAAATAATAAACTCTCGAAAGAGATATTACTGAAATTTTATTGACGTTTTGGAACAATGTACATAAACACAATGGGCAATACTCAAGTTTTATTAATGTTTTGGAAAGATGTACATAAACTCCGCAGACAATACTCAAGTTTTATTAACGTTTTGGAAGGATGTACATAAACACAACGGGCAATACTCAAATTTTATTGACGTTTTGGAACGATGTACATAAACACAACACAAGCGTATTCCATAAATTTCTGTCATATTACTCTGATGAACAATAAATTGAACGATTCAACCATTCTCCTATTAAACATGTATGATGTGACCTTCCAATTATTTAAGGTAAATTGAACGCTATACAAACTAAAAAGTGTACTAAACTTGACATATTGCAAGGCATAAACTGCTGGATCAAACGGGGAACAGTTATTTCAGTGGATCCGAATTTTCTACCTCATTGGGAGGGAAAATTCCAAAACCCGCTCAGGAATCGGAAGGATTTTCTTGACGCTTGCCCTCTCCATGCATCTTCTAACCCATCATTTGTTTATTTGTATTAGCAATATAGAACGATCTGACAGTTGACACATAAAGATAAATTCACATCCTTTATTTTCTGGCCATATGATTTTTGACATCCGACCACAGCACTCAAGAACAGTTCATAAATAATAATGAACCAGTTAATTTTTTTTTGATGTGCCAAATAATATGTAAATAATTACATACGGGATAATTTACTTTCATTTTTTAATGGAGAATCACAATCATAATCATGTTTGATGGGTAATGGTTGGGAAAGTCCGGAATAAAAGTTTCATTAATTATTTTAAAAGAATGGTTGGGAAAGTCATCCTGAACTAAAGAATCATTAATAATTTGAATTGAAATAACGGAATATTATTTTCACAATAAAAATAATAATTATAATAAATCAAAAATATATACAAATCAACATTAAATATATAATTTAATTGTTAAATAATAATTTATTTTGATTTTTTTTATTTAAAATTTATTAAATTAAATACTTTAAAAATGATTTTTACATAATTTAAATATCTTAAATAAAATTCAAGACCAAAAAATATATATTTTTTAATAATTTTTTTTTTTTTAATTTAATAATTATATGATCTTTACAATCTTTACTCAATTATATTTTCTTTTTATATTAATGATTATTTAATCCTTCATGGTCATGACAACCATATCATGTCATAATAAAATACACACGGTTTGTTGTCCATTTAACCTTCATGTGCAAAAAATAGGTTAGATTGCCCTCTACCCATATAAAATTTTTATAGTAAAATGTGTAATATGTTTATACATATATATATATATATATTTTGAAATATTTTATGCAGGTTATAATCTTATAAAATATTTTGTTCATATTTTTTAGATAAGAATAATAATTTTACAATGACGTATTTGTTAAATATATAATAATAAAGTTAAATATTGGGGGTTTTTGGCGGTGTTGTTTGTAATCCATTTTTTGGGGATGTGGGGAGGAAAGAATGGGTAATGCTCCCGATTATTATCATAGTAGAAGGGGAGAAGAATGGATGAGAGGAAGGTTCAAGGAATGGCCAAAAAATTATTAAGTGAAACCTCTATTTTTAAGAAGACGAATTCTACCAAAAGAAAGCCTAGTAGCATTTTTCCACTTTATTTTTAGGAGGAATTCTAACAAAGTTTTACCAATTATCCCTATTTCTTTTTGTGGAGAGTCAAATTGACTAATAACAAATTGACATATGTCCATCTTGAATTAATAAAAGCATGATATCTTATACTATGGATGTTTTTTTAATTCTATTAAGATTTTACCATGTAAATCTACTTTTTTGTCTCATATATATTTAATATTATATATATGAATTATCTCCATTATCACAAACATGTATAATTTATTATTATGAAATGTTTAATTTCCTAATAAAATAAACATCTAAAACATTAGTTAATATGATAAAAATAAAGAATATAATTCTTAATTTTTTTATCCTTATTCTTTTTTTTTTTTAATATTCTTACTTTCTAATATTTTTTTTTATGATAATTTTTTAATATATAACATTTTATGAATATAATATATTTTTTTTCAAACATATAAAATTTTATAAATATATTAAAAAAAAAAATTAATTAATTAAATTAAAAATTAAATCAATTTTTCTTATAAATCTTTAATTAAATTAAATTACATTTATTCTTAAACATTTTAAATAAACTTAAACAATTTTAAAACAATAAATATTAATTTTAGTTACATAAATTAATATTCTAATGTAGTAAATGATAAGTGAGGATTCAAAGCAAGCATCTAAATTCATATGAACCTGATGATAATTTTCAATAATAGAAATGCAAAGTCAGTTTAGAAAGCAAGAAGAACAAATATAGAAAAGAAAATCAAATAAAAGTTATCCCCTAGTATCATCCGAAAAGTTTAAGGCAAAGTAGTGCCATTTCCCAAACCAATTTTATTTCTAGAAGTCTGCACAGACTTCTAGGAAATGAATCTGACTTAAAACTTAAAAGGGCAGCCGCATCAGGGAGATTTGAATAAAAAATGGGAGATGTATTATATATCTTATATTATCTTTCATTTATTATCATCATTTTATATAATGATTTTAATGACTTTGTATCATAGAATGAATGAAAAGTGAAGTATGTATGTATATGTATATGTATATAAATATAATAGTTCTATAAAAATTTTGAATTATTTGATTTAGTATATTTAAAATATGTTCTTCATATATGTTTTATATATTTCAAATGTATAAATAATTTTTTATATTTATAGATTTTTAAATTTTAAATTTGTAATATATATATATATATAAAAGTAAAATAAAAATAACAGTTTATAATATAAAAGATCTAAAAAAAATTATAAGGACCTACTTTAAAACTGTATAATATTATTTTTCATGTTTTTAGAATGATATAATATATAGTTATAATACAAATCACATAAACAAATGGAAATATGTTAAGAGAGGGAGAGCAGGGGGTGAGAGGGTGTAAAAAAAAATTTGAAAGAAGAAAGTAATAAATTATCAAACACAGAAGGAAAATACATCAATAAGATCTTACTATAAACTAAAAATTGAAAATAATTAATTACTTATAATAATATAAATTTATTATTAAAAATTATTCCCTTATCAAAATTAAATTTTTATATAATACTTTACTTTAATATATATTTATATATATATTTGTATATACATACAAACATATTAAAATAAAATAAATAATAATAAACATTACATATATATTGCAAACTTTCAAAATTCATGTATCAACTCACATACTTTCACAAATACTTTAATACTCTTGTAAACCTAACTTGGTTGGTAATTTTATAACAACATAAATATATAAATAAATAAATAAAAAATACATAAATAAATGCTGAAAATGGTATTATTATAAAAAAATAAATTGAAAACTTTGCACTTAATATTTTTTATAAATATGAGGACACCCATCGATAAGTTCATTGAAAATTTTGTTCCAACCTAAATAACTACAAATCTTGGAACTTGCTTTAAATATTCGATGCATTTCTACACAAATTTTTGGGACAAAATACAAAAGCTGATTAAATTCAATGTACCATAAGAAAGAGGGGTTAATAAATGTCTTAAATATATCCTACAGTGGGAACTATTAGTATGTGTTTGGTACATCTCGGGATTATCATTCTATAATGAGAAAGAATGTAATATAAAAATATTTTGAATATTAGGAACTATTAAAATGCACTTGGATTATCATTTTATAATGATTTTTATTTAAAGGAAAAAATAATATAAAAATATTTTAGATTTTAAAATTTAATTATAAAAAATGGGTAAAAAATATTCTCTCCAAAATTTGAATTAAATATATATATTAAAAATATTAAAATAAAAGAATTACACATATCATATAATGTAAGAATCAAAATTATAAATACAATAATAATGTGTCTCAAATAAATAACATACAATAGGTGCAACATAAATCATATATAATTGACTTGTAAAAGTAATATAATCAATGTAAAAAACATGTCATAAATATAAAACAAACAAATGCCATACAACTTATGAGATGAATGTAAATAATGAGGTACCATGCCCAAATAAAATTATTATACTATCAAATATATCAATATTAAATAAAAATATGAAGTATTTCTCCAAAAAAATCATTGATGTATTAAGGTGCCATGCCCAAATAAAATCATTATACTAGTAAATATATCAATATTAAATATAAATATGGATTATTTCTCCAATAAATCATTGATAGGGAAAGGAAAATGTAAACAGGTGATGTGAAACATTTATATATCATGAATTATACTAAATAAGAAGATTTGGACATGATATGATCATGGCATTAGCCACAAAGCAACATGCAGTAGGAAAGTTAAGCATTGAAAGTATATAAATTATAAAATAAACATGAATCACCCATAATATATTTTGAAAGAAATATAAACACATCAAACACAAAGTAAGCAGGGAAAACAAATAAAATACGCATGCTAAGCTCAATGAACACTGGAAATGTAATGTTTTATTTTTACCAAATGTGACATTTGATGAATACCAGTAGCCTATTTTATTTCCATAAGCTATTTTGGGTGTTGTAAAGGATTTTTATATAAGAACACTATTCACAAATACTATTCATTGGCACTATTCATGTGTCACTATTCACTAAGATTATTCATGGGTCATTACTCACTGTCACTATTCATGGTGACATGGCAGGGGATGCATGTGATGATGCAACTAATGAGGTGGTTGGTGAATGATATGGCATGGTCCATGGAGGAGATCACATGTGTGGAAGTTGATGTGAGAGAAAGTGGGATAAAATTCTAAGTGGATATATTTATTAGGCACATGGGGCAAGTCAAAATGAGATCTTGAAGATCTTTGGCACATGTGAGTACATGGAAGGTGGGAGAAAAAGATAAAAGATAAGGTGATCATGTGATCATATTTTGACTATTCACACATGGTGACAAGCTTGTCACTATAAATCAATAGTGCACTCATTTAAGGAGGTTGAAATTCTTACCTTGGGCATGAAGTTTTCTTCCTATTTCTATGTTTCATGCTTTCATTTATAAGCATTCTTCTCCATTGTAAAATATATCTTTAAAATTATAAAACTCCCTTTGTAAAGATTGAACTTGTGTTCACTCTTTCATCTTCTTTGGATGAAAACCCATTGAATATATAAGTCTTTGGATGAAACCTCATTGATATAATAAATCATAGGATGAAAACCATTTGATTTAGTAGGACAATCTCATGCAGAGATTGTGATTGTGCGTTCCAGGAGATTAATGTATAGTGTAGAGTAATTTGTGCATCAGATTTGAGATCACATTGTGATCATATTTGTAAGTTGTATGTCTAATTCATTATTTTAATATAGTTCATATTTTTAGTTGTGTTATGCTTTAGTGTTGCTAATTTAGAGTTCCAATGTGGAGAGAATGTGTTGTTTGTAGGATTTGTTAATGAAATTGTATGGAGATTTTTGGGTATGTGATTATGTGAAGTGTGTTGATGTTTTAGCTCAGTTTTTTTATATTATAAATCATTGACATTTATTTTCATTTTTATTTCTATATCAATTTTAAAAGTTGTGAAGATTCAGCCTTCAAATCAGGGTAAAACAATGTTGTCAATGTTGTGTAGTTTGTAGTTTTGATGTGGTGTATTGATGTAGTAGGTTTTAGATTTAATAGTTGTTTTTAATTTATATTTATATTTTATAACATTCCTTATCATTTTTTAAATCATATTTCATAAATTAATGGATTTTTAAAGTGTTAATTTGACAAAATTTTCAATGTCTATGTTGACTAGTTTAGACAGTTTGGTGATAGTTTAATTTTAGCAACTGAGTCTAGATCTTTATGTATTTGAGTTTATTTTATACAGGTGTGAGGATATTATTATTATTATTATTATTTAGTGTGTTTTATATTATTTTGAGTTGGAATTTTTCATGTTAGTGTGAGTGTTTTAGCAAATAACCTTGTTTGGGATATTTCAGTGGTATCAAAGTTATGTATTTTGTCATCCTATGATGATTTTTGTGTTGTATATTTTTATTGATAGAGATGTAGGTAAAATGGATTTGATTTATATTACAAATTTATTATCAAAAAAAAAAAAAAAAAAACATAGATCCATACAAGAGGTGCTGATGTAGATTCAAAATTATGAATGAGATGACATCAATGTTCTAGACCATTACCAAGCACTGCTTGATGAGTTTAGAAATGGAATCTCCTTTGATGAGTACTTAGACATAAAATTAATATTTTATCCTATAAACAAAGGGTATTACAAAATACATAAAGAGATTGTGGAAAAAAGAAGAGAATATAAAAGTCTCCAAGAAGTTGGAGGAGAATAAGAGGTTTGTGAAAGAACAACGATCGAAACAAGTTTCGAAAGGAGAAGAGGAGAATATAGGAGTGGTGAGAAAAAAAATCTACAAGAAAAGAAGAGATTAGCAGAAATGATCTCAGAAGGAATAATCTTTGCTTCTTATGCAAGGATTCTTGTGAGCTTAGTCACAAATGTGGATAAAATAAAGAGGAAGAACAATCAGATTTGCCCAAGTTAGATGAAGAGAAAGAGGTTGATAAACTCACCTTTGACATTCAATACACTAAGGATTCATTGGAGAGTACTGAAATGGCTCTTCAAAAATTAAAACCTTAAAATGTTTTTGGTAGCCCAAGTGAGCTAAAGAATGATGAATTTGATGTTGTTGAAGTTTCTAAATTAACATTCAATGATGATTCAATGTTTGAGTATGGTGCTACCATAACTTTTGATGATAGTGATGGTGATGAGGATGCTGATTTGAAGATCATGTTGCTCATGAGAATGAAGATGCAAGGTTTGAAAAGAAAAAATAAGACATGGAGCAATTTTGTAGCATGAACCTCCCTTATATGTTATCAAGTACATCCACACACATGCTTCCAACCCATTCACACATGGAGGACATTATCAAATATGCAAGTAGTGAAGGAAAGTGGACAACTTGTTAGTTTATCTAATGTGTCTGTGTCATGTGTAAGTGTTGATGTAGGGGCAATCAAGGTCTAATGGTATGAAGATGGAAATGTTTCAATTACTCTAGAGAAAGTATTTTCTATGGCATCACTTTGTGTGAGATTTCCATCCCATGATTATATCAAAGTGATGTAATAGAAGCATGGTAGAGAGTTCCAAAGGTTTGTTTTAGATCATGGTGTTTGGATTCCTGAAGTGAAATAGGTTTCTTGAAGACAAACCATATTTGGGAAAGAAGGATTTGTAATGTCCCCTTTTTCCTAAATATGACATTTGATGAATATCAGTAGCCTATTTTATTTCTATAATCTATTTTGGGTGTTTTAAGGGATTTTTGTGTGGGAACATTATTCACCATTTCTATTCATTATCACTATTCATATGTCACTATTCACTAAAACTATTCACAAGTCACTATTCATTGTCACTATTTGTGGTGACATGGTAGGTGATACATGTGATATGAAGTTGATGAGGTGTTTGGTGGATGATATGGCATGGTCCACGATGGAGCTCATATGTTTGAAAATTGATTTGAGATAAAGTGGGATGAAATTCTGAGTGGAAATTTTCATTAGGCACATGGGGCAAGTCAAAATGAGATCTTGAAGATCTTTGGCACATATGAGGACTTTTTGAAGCACATGGAAGGTGGGAGACAAAGACAAAAAAAGATGATCATGTGATCCAATTTTTACCATTCACACATGGTGGCAAGCTTGTCACTATAGCTCAATAGTGCACCCACTCAAGGAGGTATAAATTCTTGTTTTGGGCATGGACTCTCTCTCTCTCTCTCTCTCTCTCTCTCTCTCTCTCTCTCTCTCTCTCTCTCTCTCTCTCTCTCTCTCTCTCTCTCTCTCTCTCTCTCTCTCTCTCTCTCTCTCTCTCATGCTTTCTTAAATAAGCATGCTTCTCCATTGTAAATATAGTTCTAATATTTTAAACCTCCCTTTGTAAGGATTGAACTTGTGTTCACTCTTTCATCTTCCTTGGATGAAACCCCATTGAATAAGCATTTTTATGAAAATACATTGATTTTGTGAATCATATGACAAAAACCCTTTGATTTAGTAGGATAATCTCATGTACAAATTTTGATTGTACATTCAAGGAGATTCAAGTATATTGTGGAGTAATTTGTGCATCATAGTTGAGATAACATTGTGATTATCTTTGCAAGTTGTATGTGTAATTTAATGTTTTAACATAAATCATATTTTTAGTTGTGTTATGCTTTATTTGTGTAGTTTATATGTGTTATGCTTTAGCATTGCAGATTTAGAGTTTCAATGTGTACAGAACGTGTTGTTTATAGGATTGTTAGTGAAATTATGTGGAGACTTGTGGGTATATGATTATATGAAGTTTGTTCATGTTTTAGATAATTTTTATATTTTTATAAATCAGTACCATTACTTTCCATTTGACCTTCTATATCAGTTTTAAGAGTTGTCGAGTTTCACCCTTCAAACTGATGTAAAACAATGTTGTCAATGTTGTGTGTAGTTTGTAGTTTTGGTGTGATGTATTGATATAGTAGATTTTGGATTTCATAGTTGCTTTTTTAATTTATATTTTTATGTTATAAAATTTCTTATCATTTTTTAATCCTATTTCATAAATTAAAGGAGTTTTTAAGTGTTAATTTAACAAAATTGCCAAAGTCTATGTTGACTAGTTTTTCTAGTTTGGTGATAGTTTGAGTTTAACTATTGAGTCTAGATCTTTATATATTTGAGTTTGGATTATATAAGGGTGAGGCTATTAGTATTATTATTTAGTGTGTTTTATATTAGTTTATGTTGGAAATTATCAGGTTAGTGTGAGTGTTTTGGAAAATATCTTTGTTTATGATATTTCAAAAAAATTAATAGCATGTACATGAACAAAACATAATATTATATTTCAATTTTTATTTTAAAATATAATAAAAAATATAAAATTTTACATAATTTTCAAATAGCATAGATGATAGCTACTAAACTATATAAATTGTGAAAATTTCCAGCGTGCCTCAATTTTTTTGTGATCTCAAAAAAATCAAAATATAACCCTGGCCAAAGGAAACACTACTAAAAAGAAATTAAATAAGATTTTGATGATGATCATTGAGAAGGGTACAAAATTTGGTGTTGGAAGGATTTGAAGGCCACTACTCCATCTGAAGGTGTTGCTCTACACTCAAGGATTTTCTTTTGACCTTGTCATTGGAGTTATGAATTTAATGATTAAGAGTTCATATTTAAATGGCAAGATGGTATAGAAAAGGAAAGCAAGATAAACTCTTAAATGGGTAATGCTTCCTTTTAACCAAATATTTATACATAATGTTGTCGATGAATGTCATTATAAATTTAGATTTTCAAGCTCCCAATAGATGATGCAACATGCTCACACCTCTTTTTACAAGTGTGTTTAAGCTCACACATACAATTGAAGAGGGGAGAGTGGATCAACTTTGTGTTTATTCTTTTTATTTTATTTTTTTATAAAATAGGAGTAAAAACTTTATTGAAACTTAGAATAGCTTAATACAGAAAAACCTAGGGCCAATGCCCCAGGAACCACCAAAAACTATAAAAACAACAAGAAAAAGAAAATCACTCTCCAGTACCTCTCTCATATTCTACAATAATCCACTCCAGGTTCTGACGTAATGTGTAGGGCATCTGCTCCCAAACATCAATCTTTTGGCCATCTATATCTTTTGATGCCCATTTTTCTAGGCAATCAGCCGCCCTACTCCATTCCCTAGGAATATGGGCATAAGACATTGAATCCATACAAGAACTAACCTGAAGTATCTACTAAACTAACATAGATAGCATCCAACTAACATCAGAGATATTCCTCTTAAGAAGCAGATTGACTAGGACTTGAGAATCAGCTTCACAAATCACCTTCCTCCACCCTAGATCGTAAGCTCAATTCAAAGCATATAGGATCGCCAAGCCTTCCATCCTATTAATGGTCTGCACCCCTTTATTAGCTACAAAAATAAAAACCACCAAACCAGAAGAATCCCTACCAATCCCACCAATCCTAGTCGACCTTGGATTACCCCTAGATGAACCATCCATATTAATTTTTTAAAAACCAGTGGGAGGTGGTAGCCATTTCCCCATCCTTTGAACTCTATGTTTCACATGTCTACCTCTCTTGATGCAAGCTGAGGCTAGAGATATCCCCTGTATGCCCAGCCTATCAACTATCTCAGCATCGCTCTTCTTCAGTGGCAAAATAATCTCACTCTTAGCTTCAACAGTTTCTTGGATCATTCCCAAGATTCTAGTCCAAACCTGTTGAGTCCCCAATTTTTCCCCCTGAAAAATTTGTGATTCCTTTCCAACCAAATTTTCCATAGAGGAAAGATAGGACCAGCATACCATACATCCTGCAAGAAGGGAGCCGAGGAGGGGGGCCTCCCCAATCTCATCCAAAAATCTATCACGGAGGATGCATGAATACACTAGAATTTCCACACTTCCCACCAGAAATGCCATAATTGCATTGTGAAGGGGCAGCAGAAGAATGAGTGTTGAGAATCTTCCTCCCCACCACTAAAGAGAACACACCTCAAAGGGCCAGCAAAGCCTCTCTTCCAGATATTTTCCCAAGTCAAGCATCTATTCCAAGCCAAAGTCCAAATAAAGCAATTACACTTTGGCCAAGAAAATCTATTCTAGACTTTTTTCCACCAATGAACTTCCCTCCCCCCATCTAGCAACTGAGAGATCAACTCTTGATAACCAGAAGACACAGTGTACGTACCCTTAAGATTGGAGGCCCAAGCCAAAACATCACTATCCATAAGGGTGATAGAGTTGTGACAAGAAAGAATATAATGAATTTCAGCACACTCTACCTCCAACCCAAAAATAGGCCACTCCCCTAGGGTCTTCCATCTTGCTTCCACCACCTGCCCATGAAGGGAAAGGGACTTAAAGTCACCCACCCTCGTCCAACCAGCTTCAAAAAACCTTTGTGACAATATACCTAAGTGAGGATATTGGATAATTATGGGCGGGTATCCATCCCAAGAGTTTTGCCAAAACTATGCCTCCATCCCATTCTTGGAAATCCAAAATAGTCCACGCTTAATGAGTGTAGCCCCTTTCTTAAGCGTAGTCCAAATCACTGAACCTTTCCCTATCAAGCTATACCGAGGGGTATCTTTCTGGGGGATCCCAAAAAGGTAATAATGGGATAAGATTATGGCCCACACCTAGTCATATTCCACACACCACCACTAATACAATTTTGTTGCCAGAGCCATACCAGAAAGCAATGACTACCTTAATCCAAGACCACCAAACCTTTTTGGGCTACAAAATGCCTCCCACTTAATAAGGCTCCACTTAGTTGATGATAAATTACCACCCCATAAAAAATATCTTGCTAAAGAATCGAGGCCTCTAACAAAGCTCACCGGTGCCACCTGGATCATACACCTATATAGAGGAAGCTCCTACACTACCGATTGAAGTAGCTGAACCTGACCAGCAAAGGATAGCCAATGATAGGTCTAATGGTTCAATTTGCCATGAAACTTGTCCAAAATACCCTGCCATGACTCCTTAGACTACCTACCAGTCGAGATAGAAATCCCAAGGTATAGCAAAGGAAGACTTCCAATTTGGAACCTAAAAATATTAGCAACTCTTTGTTGAATGGGAGGTGGAGTGTTGAAGAAAAAAATAGAAGACTTCCCCTCGTTAATTAACTGCCCTGAAGCCGCAAGATAAACATCCAAGCCTTTGTGCATATTAGAAGCCTCCCTAATAGTCATCATTCCCATCAAAGCTACATCATCCACAAACTGTAGGTGAGATTGTACAAGAAGGCCTCTTCCCCATTGCCAGCCCTGAATAATGCCCCCTTCAACATTCCTTTTAATCAATCGTCCCAACCCTTCCACCAGAAGAAGAAACAGGTAAGGAGAGAGAGGCTCACCTTGTCACAAACCCCAAGAGGCCCCAAAGAGATTAGAATGCTCTCCATTAATCAAAACTAAGAAAGAAGTTGAATTCACACAAATCATAACCCAACAAATTCATTCTTCCTCAAAGCCAAAAGCACCCAACACCTTCTAGAGGAAGGACCAACGGACTCTATCATAAGCCTTGCTCATGTCCAACTTGATGAACATAGCCTTTTCTTTAGACTTGGCCATGGAATGGATAGTCTCTGTAGCCACAACCACTCCATCCAAGATTTGACAGCCTTCCACAAAGCCACTTTGCTCTTCAGAAATAAGCATTGTAAGCCACTTTTTTAACCTTTCAGCAATCAACTTAGATATAATTTTATAAATTACATTGCAAAGAGAAATGGGGCAAAATTGACTTAATTGATCAGCCCCCTCCCCCTTGGGAATGAGAGCCAGGAAGGTAGAGTTTAGGGCCTGGAGCATCTACTTATTCTTCTAGGATTCTTAAACAACTGCGGATAAATCTAATTTGGTAATGTCCCAAAATTCCTAGAAGAATTTAATTAGGAATCCATCTGGACTAGGCACCTTTCCTTTTTGCATCTATAAAATAGTCTTCTCTAACTCCCCCCATAGATATGGCTCTCTTAAGATGCTCTTTCATCTCCAAAGAAACCAAGGAAGGAATACAGGAGAGAACCTAAGCCTCTGTAACTGAGTCCCCTTGTGCTTCCTCCCTAAATAAAGAAGCAAAATACTGCTCAGCCTCATTGTAAATACCATGGGTAGAATGGATAACCTCCCCTTGTCTGTCACCAAAGATGATATAGAGTTACCATGTTGTCTAGCTTTCATTGAATTGAAGAAGAAGGCTGTATTCTTATCCCACTCTTGAAGCCACAAATTCTGCGCTTTCTGCTTTCAAAGGATTTCCTCTCTCAGCTCCCATTCCTCCAATGTTTTTAGAGCCCTAGCTTCCTCCCGTAACAAATACTCAGACACTCCCTCTTCCCTAATCAACCTGGTAACATCATTCAAATCCATTTGAGCCTCATTTTTTGCCTGGTAAATGTTCCCAAAGCATTGTCAATTCCAACGTTTGAGCTAATACTTAACATATTGGAGAAGCTTGGCAAAAATATACATAGTTGAACCAAAAGTAGGTCTACCTACCTTCCACCATTTAGCTACACATCCGTACAGGTATGGATCCCTGAGCCACATGAGCTGGAACATGAAAGGCGGCTTCTAAGGCACCCTAGCTGAGGAAATTATAAGCTTTATGGGCCAATGATCCGAACCTCTCCAATCTAATATCTCAGAGCTGGAAGACCACAATCCACCTACCCAAAAAAAAGAAACTATGAAGCGGTCAAGTATTTTAGCAATGCACCTATTACCCACCCTTTTATTGTTCCCCGTGAAGTGACCATTGCTAGGCTTGATATCCACCAAATTTAGTGCTAAAATATTATCTCGAAGTAAGATTGAGGAGGGATCCAGTCTTGCATTACCTCCCCATTTATTAGTTAAGTCAAGAATGGCATTAAAGTCTCCAACAACAATCCATGGCAAGTAAGGAAATAATCTACGAACCACATGAATATTATTCCATACTAGAAGTTTACCTTGGAAATCAATAGGAGCATAGACATTATAAAAAATAACATATTCCTTGGACTCAATGCATAAAGAAACCATGGATGAGGAGGACTTGAAGGAAATCCAGGACACAGGTTGGATCTTTCATGGATTCCATAGACATGCCACCCCCCCTTCGAAGATCCCTGAGCTCCAATGCACTGACATTGACCTTTCCTCCACACCTTAGGTGCGATACTCATCATACATTCCATAGAAACCTTGGTCTCCTAAAGAAGAGAACATCAGGAGAATGACTTCTAACTACTTCCCGAATAATTTTTTCTCTAGGGCTGTTGTTCAAGCCCCTTGCATTCCAAGAAATAATGATCATTTGGGAGGAGTCAAAAAGTGGGATCTAAGCTCTTAACAGAATCTAACTCCACCAAAGTCTCCCCTATCATCTTAATCTTCTCAAAGTCCTTCTTTCATCCTATTTTAAAAAAAATCTTAGAAACCCCCTTCTTCCCATCCCTTTTAAAGATGCCCAAATGAGGAGAAGATTTACCTCACTTATCCATATCTGAAACCACAGTCCTTACAGGAAGAGCCGCTTCCTCTACTCCCTGTCCCATATCAACATTTGGCTCTAAAATCTTTTGTGCCCCTGACTGTCCATCCGTGACCATAGGCATGGCAAATTCCTCATGAGAAGAAGAGGGAGGAATGGCAGAGCTAATCTCCAGTCCAAAATCCACCACAAGTTGATCTACACTATTTAATCTAGGATTAACTTCTTGCTGACCCAATTCATCCAAGACCTCAAACCTGTTAAAGGTATCCTCCTCCTATCGCTCCCTTATAGTTCTCTTCAGTCCTTTGCTACAATTTTGGGCTTTAACCTGAACGAAGCCCTCAGCATCCTTGACCTCACCAACTATAGAATTCTTCCCTTTATTAGTACTAGGAATGTTATTAGGAGGAGGCATAGGGTGCTGCTCCACTGGCTTGGCCCTCAGGCATCTTCACACTAGGTGGCCATAATCATGGCAAAGGCGACATCAGAAAGGAAGGGTCTCACAATCTAGTTGTTTCACCCAGGAATGGGAGCCCGTACACATCTCCACTGCATCTGGAATTGGTCTACTAAGGTCAATTTCCATGCAAATTCAATCAAAAGTCATAACTTTCTTACCCAAGGTTTGTGTTGAAGATCCTATCGACCTTCTAAGCATCGATGCAAGCATATGAAGAACATCCTCACGACAACATTCTATTAGAAATTTGGGTAGCTAAACCCACATTAGAACTTGATTTGGGATCTCCTCAGAAGGATTAAATCTTGCATGTCATGGTTTGATGAATAGCCCAACCTGATTATAAAAATAACCCCTCCCTCAAAAACCTTATTGCGATCAGCTAGGCAAAGAAATGTAACCATGAAATAGTTGTTTGGAGGCATCATGACCTCCATTTCGCCCTCTAGTTCCCACACTCTCTGAGCCCAATTATCCAAAAATTGAAGGGAAACTCTTAGCCCAAAAACTTGTTATACAGCAAATGCTTAGAGTAGTATTCGACATCTTCTACAATCATTTCAAAAGGAATTACCAGTTTGGGTCTTTTTTTGCACTGCTCAAGGCAACCATTAATCTTTGTGATCCGAGATCCTCCAGGCAAGCTCGAGTCCGTAGCACCTGTAGTCTGAGAAAAGAAGGCATTTTCAAACACCCTCGCTTCCTGTCCCAGCAAATTCAAACCCACCGCTTCACTAAAGCTTATACCAGTTTCAGCCTTGGAAGGCACACTCTTAGCCATAACCATGCCTGACTTTAGCCACTCCACAACAATGTGATCTATCTAGGCACATCCGCTGACCCGATCATAGAATGTTGTCCAGAAGGCACTCTCAATACAAAAAGTCAATCAGAAATAAAGGTTAAGCCAGTAAATTTGACTGCCAAATCCGCAACACCCCACCCCACACTATCAAACAACCCCCTCCCTCCTACACAAACGCAGACACAATAAAAACAAGCTAGGCATGGCTGCCCTAGCTCGGCGATGGACTACAGACACCTTCAACCCACATCTTCCCCCCTTTTCCAAGCTGGCTTCAATTTAAATTACGGATGCATCATCTGTTTCTTCTTTTTATTATTCTTAATAATTTCATTCATATTCTTCCTTAATACTTTCTTTATTATTTTATTGGGATGCAAATGCCTTTAAAAGTGTTTATAAATTATAAAATATAATAAATAAATATTAAGGAAATTATACTTAATAATATCACAATGTATAGTTGTCCATAAAATAGAATACTTTATTCATATACACATAAAATAAACTTGTGTTACAAAATTATTGCTATGCAAAATTATCTTGAAACTTCCATGTTAAAAAAAAATCTAAAATTTATATATTACATCTAATATATGGATTCACAATTTATTTTTCATATCTCTATCAAATCTTATTTTTAAAGTAAAAAATTAATTTCAAATTTATTGTAAAATATAATGATTTGTCATTTACATTTTTAATATATTTTAATTTCATTTTAAGACATTGTGAAAGAAAGAGAATAAAGTTTGATTTTCCAATATCCTCCATAAAACTTGACTCTCTCAAAGCTATTACACCCATTTTTATTTTTTATTTTTAAAAAAATCAAACTCATGTTTTGCCAACTCTTTTTTAAAAATATCTATAATTTTTTCATTCCACCTAAGAAATGACCAATTACGTTATAAAATAGTACCTTTAATCACTATGCTTGCTCCTTTTATACAATATTAAGTTTTCTTACAAATTTTGAGCAAGCATAAAATCACAAATAATATTGTTGCTGATAAGTTATTTTTGTATGATTGTTATGTGAGTCTAACAAACTCAGTATTATAGATTTTAAGGTAGCATATGATTCCTTATTTCAAGGAGATCCAAGTGCCTATTTATATGTACATTTTCCTGTTTATAAAATAATATAAATGATTTGTATGTCTTTTGTGTTGATGTTGTCCCAGACTTTTCATTTGGTATCAGAGCAATCAACTCCTCGACTCCAAGATGAGAGTCTAGCCCTGATATTAATCCGTTAATCTATTTTGTTTATTTGTGTATTGTGATAGATTTGTAGTGTCTATTCAAGTCAAAACCTGTTTGGAAAAAGAACAACGATTCTCTAGCACCGTGTATCTTCTACACAGCTTTCTCCATTCACCAACCTGTGTGTATCATTATATCTGCCATTTGTCTCATGTCAAGAGCTCTTCCTACGCACTATATATATCTATGAAATATGATCATATCCACTACTAAATATCTGGCATTCACACAGTTGTCCATCTACCGAGGAATGCTTATAATCACACTAGTCTATGTTTTAAAGGCATAATAAATAATAGATGTGCCATTTTAAGGCATTAAGAATCGGCAGGGACATGGACATCTTCCATTCATGTGAGAATCGATAATTAATCTCACCTCTGAACATCCTGCACCCTACGGGAAATGTGATCATAGGAGCTGGAAATGTTCCATGCACAAAGTAAGCAACGCTAAGGGAGACATATCCAGCTCAACGTGGTGCGCATTCAAACTACCGTGAATCTGTCAGAATAATCTTGCACCTAATTGGTTTGATCTCCAAGCTCTGAACTTCGACATTTCAGGGACAAGTTGTTAACTCAACTACTGAGTCATTGCTATAGGAGTACAGAGGTTAATGCATTGTAATAGTTTATCTAGTTATAATATTTTAATCTTTTGTTATTTATTTAGTTTCTTAGTTTCATATAATAAGTTTCGAATTTTATTTATCTTATCATTAGTGAGGTTAGAAAAATTAATGAAACATTTTATAATCTAGTTGGTTTTATATTAATCAATTGATTAATATAATCTTTTTAATTATTCATATGTTTAAATTGTTAAAAATTCAAAAGTAGTCTTTTTTATTGATTTTTTGGATCATCACCAATATTCTTTATGAGTGTCACTAAGTTTAATGTAAGGTGTTGTAAAGTGTGTTAAGTATATTGAATCTTTTAATATTTTTAGGTTTAGTTATGTTTCAGGGCGTTTTTATATTAAAATTATCAAAATAGTGATTTTGGGTCCATATTCAAATTGTAAACAAAAAAAGTGTTTCTATTGTACATATGTATTATTGGGGTAATCGATGTCCTATATCAGTATTTTGGTCAATTCTTAGATAATGGATGTTCCATTGGAAAAATATTATGGTTTCAATTTTCACACTTGGAAGGTGAAATTCTAGATGCAACTGATGAATAAGAATTTATGGGGAATTGTAAGTGGACAAGAAAAACCACCTATAGATCAGAATAAGCTATTGAAATGGAAAAATAGAGATGGCAAGTCAAAGGCCATTATTGGTATTTCCCTCTCAGATATTTAGCTACATTGTGTAGACTTGGAAGATACATCCACATAAATTTAGGACCATCTAAATAATTTTTTTGGGGCAAAAGAAGTAAATGTAAATTTTTCACTAAAACTCCAATTATTTAGGTTCAAAATGGGTGATGGGGATTCTATGTCAAGTCATATTAAAAAAAAAAAGGTCTCTCATTAGAAAATGATCAGAATTCAAAGATAAGTAGAAGTTGAAGATGCTAAAGCAATTATATTAAATAGTTTGTCTTCTAAATACAATAATGTAATTTTTACTCTTGAATAGATGCCATTTTGGACCTTATAAGACGCGATTTTAGCTCTTCTAGCTGAATAAAAGAGAATAAATGAAGACATTGAAAATAAAAGTGTAGCAATAACAAAAAATAATGCCAGCTCAACAAGTAATTAGTACAAGAATTAAAAAATATATATATTTTTTTATCATTACCGTAAGCAACCAAGACATCTTATTATGTATTGGAAAAAATGAGCTCAAGATCTCATAGATAATCAAATGGAATGAAATGATTTTATTATTAAAGAGATTGATTGGGGTGAATATCTTCCCTAAACTAGTGGTGAAGATTCCTCTCAACATAGTGATGAAGACTATATCTTCTATGTGTGTGTGTATTTGAATAAGAATACTATATCTTCTTGTTTACATGTGTGGTGTGAAAATAATAAAACATTGTATCACTCTATTATGATAATAGTGTGAAGAATCATGTTTGATGTAGAAAGCATGTACGAGGTGTCATTGAATGGTTAAAGTGTTTGTATGAATTGGTTGATGGGTCTCAAGTCATAAAACATATATTCACATGAATAGGGTGATGGGTCCTTATTCATGTCATATCTAGTTCCCATAGTCTCTATCATAGCCATGTGCAAGTCCCATGACTACATGTTATAGTTCATTAGTGTAAATTTTTGACGTATTTTTAAACTAGGAGAGGGTGTGATAAGTTATTTACATATGGTTGTTATGTGAGTCTAACATACTCACTATTATTGGCTTTAAGATAGATTAAGATTCCTTATTTCAAATAAATATAAATGCCTATTTTGTATGTACATCTTCATATTCCTAATATAATTCAAATGCTTCGCATGCCTTCTATGTTGATCTTGTCCCAAAATTTTCAATTGCTACATTTTTCCATTGGTTTAAGACTAATAAAAGCTTTCTCTTCCAAAATTCCTAAAACTTTATTGAAGTTTCAGCCACATACGTAACCTCAGTTGAAGAAAGAGTGTCATTGGATTATTTTTTATAATCATATGAAATTTCCCATAGGACAAAATAAATAAAAATATAACCATAAGTGTTCTTCATATCATCATTGTTACCTACCCAATTAGTATCTATGTATAGTTAATTCAACTATAATCTAAAATTGTATAGAAAATGGCATGTCTTAATCCCATTCATATATCTTAAAATTAGCTTCTCAGATTATAAGTGAGTGCCCTTTAGAGTTTCCATAAATATGTCTCCAAGTGAACCAAAGGAGATAGGTAGAAATCAAAATATCAAAGTATGCACAAAGCCAACTAGCCAATTACAAGAGATAAAATTTGTGAATATAAGACCATAAGTTTTAAAAATAAAACTACAAGATAATAATAAAAACCAAAACTAAAATTAGTCCAAAAGTGTAAGAAGGAAGTACCACCATGGAAAAACTTGGGGAATGTAGGAAAATGCCTTAATTAATTGCCTTGGATACCAACTTACATAACATCCTTTAGGAACTAATGTAAACTCGATACTTAGAAAATTTTGACAACAAAATAACCCATTACTAAATCCATGTATTCCCTAAGCACCAAAAATATAACTGATCCAAGAATCTGAAATAGACATGTGGAAAACCTAAGACTATAACAAACTCTATGGAGGCCAGGTCACTAATACCTATAATGACAAATAGATAAAAAGGGAAGTTGAAAACTTACTCTAGTCCTTTGTTATTAGAATTTTGCATTCTTCCTATGGAGGAGGGACCTTCATAGTGCCAATATTCACTAGGAGAAAGGTCAAGAGCTGCAAAGTTAGCCTATAATTATGTTACAGAGGAAACATCATATTAGGTGTGGGAGAAATAAATGTGCTCAAAAAAAGTAATGGCAAGGAATATATTTTGAATGATTGAATTGAGTTTCAATTGATCAATACTTTCCAGTTTGACAACAGTGATAATCAAGAGGTGATCACTTCCAAAAATAATTCCTTGAAATCATATTTCATATGGGTTATCAAACCTTTGAGGACAACTACTGCTTGAGATAAACTATTTGGATACCAAATAATTTTGAAGGCATACCATGAAGGAACTTATCCTATAATATATTTTAAAATGCCTCCACCTCTAGAAATATTTGGGTTACCTTTGGATACCTTGTCAAAATTGAGCTTGAGATAATTATTTCTTAGGGGATTCAAATAAGCCAATAACATTTTGTTTATTTGAGATGGGAAGTTGATTTTTTTTTTTTAAATTTCCATTTTAAAATAATATGACGATCCTCTATAATATATATATATATATATATATATATATATATATATATATATATATATATATATATATTTATACATAGATATTTATCCTTAAGGACATTTCTAAGGAGTGCATCAATTTTGTGTCTAAGGGTTTCTTTACAGAGAGACAAGATCCTAAATTTTATATTGCTTATTTATTTCCATAAACTCTAGGTGATCATAAATGAGTCCATAGCCTAAACACTTCTAACTTGATCCCCTCCCTCTTTTTTCTATTTAATCAAAATTTCCAATTTTAACTTACTACTATCCAAATTCTATTCATTTTTTTAAACAACCAAAACAAAATTGTTTGGGAAAAATGACGATGAAGGAAGACATGGTTTTGAGTTTAAGATTTATATTTATAGAATATACAAAAAAGGTCTTGTGAAAAAATCCTTTGAGGTTTATTCCATAAAATAGAATTCTTCATGATAAAAAACATATTTACATTAGCTTTAGCAAATCCCCAAAGAATCCAAAAAAATAGACAAACCATATGGGAGTATTTATATGAGAGTTTAACTTTTTATGGCCTTATTTTCTTGAAAAAATGTAAGATGAATCTCACTTTAATTTTAAACAATCAATCTCCTTTGAGATACTAATATGGTGAGAGTTAAGGAAGATGTTGAAAGGAATAATTAGATTAGAGTAATGGTTTGATGTATAAAGATTTGAGTTTCTCCATCTTTTATTATGACCTCGGACACTTTGTGTTTTAACCCATAATTAAAAAGTATATAACCCCAATGTTTTAAAAATTCGTCTTATAAAATATTGAAGGATGATTACAAAAAAGACCCACACTAGATCAAACATCATTTAAAAAGTTAACAAATCTACCATTTTTGACATCGCAATGGAAGGAGTTAGAGATAATGTCTCTACATTTTCTATGTTCTCGATATGAGACCCATGTATCCAAAAGTCAGTAATAGAAACAACGATAGGATCATCAACATTATTAAGATAATTTTTTTTAGTAAGATTCTTCAATTATTGTCTTTCTCCTAATAGATTCTCTATAGAAGTTTTTGTTTCAAATATTTATTCATCTTTAAAAAAAATTATGATTCGAACCTCGCCTTTTAATTTTGGAATTAAAACTTATTCCCATTTCATCAAATAAATATTCTTATATTCAGAAGGATCATTCCATAAGTATTTTTCACAATGTTAATTAATCTAAAATAAACATTAGTAAGATCTTTTGATACTGAGATCATATGGACTCCTATTTATTGGAGAATAACTTAAATAACTTGTATTTCTCCTACCCAAGAGAGCCACTTTTATTTCCAAAACACCAATTTATTCTATAAGGTTGAGTTCATAAAGTTCAAAAATTGTTTTTAGGATTGACCATAAAAGATGGGATTCCTCAAGCATTTACTAGGAAGTTGTCATAAAGAGAAATGAAGAACATGATTAATCTTATTTTGTCTATAAAATGAAATGTGGAGAAAGAAAATTATATATTTCAATAAGTTGACATCATGTCCTAAAGTAAATTGATATCAATATAGTATTTTATTTCATCATTATAGATTTATTAATGTGATCCATGTTTTCTATAATTATATTATCCATAAACTGACAATGAGATAAATTAACATTATCAATAATGTTGAAGTTGTTAATGATATTAATTAGTTTTTACCTCAAGAAGGTTATAAACACGTATGTTTCCATAATTATGAAGAGGTAGAGAGAGGTAGGATCCCATTCATGTAGACCTATTAAATCATTGAAAAAATAAGTCTGAACTACATTAAAAAAAAACTAAAAACATGTAGTAATGATTTAGGACTTGATCCAATCGCACATGCCTTAAAGAACACAAAATTCATAAGGATTTTCAAAATAATGTTCCAATCTACCCTATCAAAATATTTTATAATATCAAGTTTTATGATCATATTTACTTCCTTATCTATCTTCACTGAGTGAATAAGCTCATGCAAAATAAAAAATTCATCCATGACTTTATATTTTAAACAATACCACCTTATTATTATGATATGAGAAGAGGAAGGAATATTGGTTTGAAATTAGTGAAACCTTTTTAATTAATCTTTTAGATGGATATATAGAGGGATATAGGTATAGATTGATCTAAGTAATATACATTGAATTTATTGGTGATCAAATCATGAAAAATGCAATTAAAATCCCTCATAATTTTTCTCAAAGATCAAGATTCATTGGAAGCTTTGAGAATATATTTTTTTTTTACAATTTTTGAAAAGTGTTTGAAAAATCCTATAGGTAACGTATCAAAACATTAGTCTTTATCATTGTCTATGATCAAAAGTAAAATCTAGAGTTATATCTCTATGAAATGCGTCATTAAATAATCATTTTTATTATCATTGATAATTCTTGGAATAGGATACACAAATTAATATCTATCCAAAGTAACATATTCATAGGCATCCTTAAGTAAGCTATCAAAGAGATGGAACACCTCTTTTTTAATAACATCCAAATCTTAAGTATAGTGGTCGTTACTAGTTTTGAGTTTTTATATCATATTATAATGACTAGTGGTTAGTGTAGGTTGGTGAAATTGTGTAGTGTTACAATATAATTCCTTAAGCCAACATTCTTTAAAAAATTTTAAAAAATATCTACTCCTTAACCAGAACTGATTTCAACTTATTATCTAGTTCCTATTCTAAGAGAAAAGAGGTTTTATCAAGACCAAATCTCTAAACTTGGTCTCAAAGACTATGAATATCAGATTTACCGATGTAATTTTACCTAAACATGGTCCCATATTCCTCCTTATACCATTTTTGGAGTTGTGGTTTAACATTTTCAGCTTATGAAAAACAATATAGATTCTAGTGCTACCTCTAGGTGATGGTTCCTTCCACAAAAATTTCATAAGGTCCATTATATTTGAATCCTTTAGCCACATAAGTTTGAAGCTAAATGGCATTCCAATATGATTTTTTTAATAGTGAAGGAGAGAGGAAAATAGTCATACCTGAAACTCCAATAATATCTAAGTGAATGATCCAATTTTGAATTAAACAACAATTAGAGACCACAAATATATCAATTTGTTCAACAATGTTACCAAAAAAATCCCTCCTATTATTTCAAGTAAGGGAACTATATTTAGGCTCAATGTTCAAAATATTGTTTCCACTCACAAATTTATATAATTCTAATTACGATTGAATATTTCTTTGAATCGATCCTCTTTTCATAGGATTTCTCAAGATACAATTGAATTCACTAGCCAATATAATCTATTAATCTTTAAAAGAGTTTAAAACCATTGAGGTTTCCTTCCACCTTATCTATTTAGTAACCAAATTTGAGGAGACATATACATAAGGATGAAAAAACACAATATGTCCTTGAGGCTTCATCTATTAAGGTAGATAGAATGTTTATGGGATCCCACAATAGAGCAAGATAGTGAAGACTTGTTGAATAGAAGACAAAGGCCACTTGACTATCCATTTGGTTTAATGGAAAATTAAGAAAAGAGTTTCAAATTTTTTGAGAACTTTTAAGGACACACTACTTTAGAATGCTTAGTTTCTTAGATAAAAACTAACTATGCGATATGGATTTGAAGTTGCCTCTTGAGAATCCTTGATTTTCTATGGATTCCCATCTTCCTAACATTATAAGGGAATATATTAATTCATCCTTAAAAGTATTTTCCCTCTTTATTATTTTAGATGTTTCTCTCCATTAGAATTAAAGCTTGTAAAGAGGAAGTTAAATATTGATTTTCTAAGCTCTTATGAGCTAAAGTAGGAACTTTCTCTTAACCTTTTCCTAGGTTAGATTTTTTTCCAAAGAAAGGAAACATTTAGAGTTTAATGCCATGATATTTTTATATAGAGATAAAAACTTTGTATTCCCTTGCATTTTAATTTCCTTCATAAAAGTATCATAAATGCAATCAAATTCAAAGTTCAAACTACAAAGCTAAAAGGGATCAAAATAAAGATGAGAGAAGGGGAGAGAAATATTATTTACCAATTAAATATGAGGATAAGGGGTTGAAGCCAGGGTAGGATTTACATTTTACATAGGTGAGAGAGGAATATCCATAGTAATCTTGAGGTCAAAAATATTTACCTTCCTCAAAGACTTAACAGGTGGATGGGGATGAGATGACATTTATGGACACATTTAATATAATGATTTTGGGGGTTTGAAAGGGTCTGGGTTGGGGGAAATTAGAATGAATTTATGGATTGGTTAAGAGGTAGAAAGTTTAGAATAAATTATGTTTGGCATAGAAGCCATTGCACCTAAAAGCAACTTCTCATAATTATCTTGTTGAACGTAACTATAATTTCTTTTACCAGAGGATTATTCATATTAATAATGATCTACATTCTAGAATGTTTTCCTTGATTAATTTTTAATGTTATAATATCAATGTCAATTAGGGGTCCAATATTAGATCCAATAGTATGAAATCCATAAACATCCCAAAATTATAATGTTAGGAAAAAAATATAATCTAGACTAGAGTGATTTGAAGATCTAATTTACAAACTTCAAGACCCTTTTTTAAAATTGAAAAAAAATAAGTGTCATGACATAGTGTTAGTCCATTCTTTTTAAATAAATTAATGGTGAAACATGACATTTGAAAATATAATTTAATTTATAAATGGAATAAATTGTAATTTTATTGTTATTTTTCTAAAGAGTTGGATTCAACAAAAATTAAAAATAACATTAAAAATGGACCCAAAAGTTGTCAATGTTTTGAATATAAAAAATCTGCATGTTAGGTAGACATAGTGGTTATGTGTTTATTATAATTAAAAGACTATTCTCCAAAATTAGTAGCTAGAAATTAGTTTAAAAATATGGAATTTAATCAATATTTCAAGATCTTTGCTTTCTATTGTATAGACAACGTGATTAGAGTTAAACTAGACTTGCTCATAGTTACATTTCACTTATTACACAACGTATATACAAATTTTAAACTATTAGATCATAATTATATGATTTTTATTCAATTTAATCTAAATAAAATATATGTGAGTGTAGGGGTTGGTTTCGTAGAAGATAAGAAGATGGATGTTGAGAAAGGACTTTCCATCTTGGGAAAGTAGTGGGGAGCGAAAAAATATATATACACTCTTAAATATACCCTTATTTTTTATTCCATCTAGCATACCTATATGAAAATATGGTCTTTTACTTTCTTATCACTTTAATAAACTAATCCATGGGACCACTTGCACAAGAACCTGAATTTTCCTAACAATCCCTTTAGATAAATTTTAAAAATTCAAAGGTCCACACAAAATAATATTCCCTTATAATTTCTCAACAATATCCTTTGAAAAAAAATAGTTATTCCCAACATGAGGCCATTAGGTAAATGAAACACATAATTAACACATTAATTTATTGATGAAAAACATGCAATATATTTTTTAGATAACAAAGATAATATGTGGAAAGTATAATTAATAGTTAGATTACTTTATCCTCAAAAAATTATGAATTGCCCATCCTAATAACATAATGATTGATTATTCTCAAATGCGTACATTTATTTTTGTACCTTAATATTAAAATATAAATCCCTTACTAACTTAATTCAACTGCACCTAATCTATGAATCATGACATTTTCCCACAACACTAAAATATTCATATTATATAGGCTAAATTGCATGCTTGCCTTCCTAAAGTAGAGAATACTTTTAATCCATATCTAAAATCCTTAGTCAAGTTAAGGAGACTTCAATTATAGATCTAAAATTCTTATTCTAGTATAAAACACTTCAAACCCTAGATCTAGAATACTTTTCCATTTGGACAATTGAATTATCTACATGCTTCACATTTATCTTATATATGGAGAGAACTATCTACTTTTATGTGTAGTTTGGAGTAGAATTTAATTGATAAAGTAATTATTTTATTGAAAATTATGACAAATATTTTTATTGCAACACTTGAAAAACATAAAATAAGTAGAAAGACTCAAAGGAAATAGATGTTGGATCCTATAAAATATTTTCTACCTAAACCAATAATAAAGCTAATGATTTTTATGATGAAATCTATAATATATTTTTTTATGAAAATGTATGAGAAAATATTTTGTATAACTTAAATATCAAACGCACTAATATGTAAATACTATAATATCCCATTGAACATTTACAAAATCAATTGAAATGATTTTAACACTAAAATCAACTGGAAATGCATGTCGATATTTTAGTCACTACATTCAATAGGAAATGCATATTTTGAATGATATGTGAAAATGAAAACATATTAATCATCTTATGGGTGATGAATAATAAGAACTTATCATTAAAATTATTATAATAAATGTAAATAAAGTTGCCATTCTGTAATCACACTATAATTTTTTAGCATGGGTTGACAATATTATATATGTTTGAAATAAACTATGCTAACTCAATCGTATATCCAATTTTTATAAATATAATGCATTCATAGTTCTTAGTCACATATCCAAATCATAAATACCATTCATCTAAGATATTTGCATCACTAAGTGCAATATCACTAAAAAAAATTATTATCAAAATTATATTATATAAAAATGAGATATTTCTAGTCAAGTTTTTTCTTCTCTGGTAGTACAAAAAATAAACATTACTTAGATAAAAATGTGGCTTAAAGATACATCATTAATTTTTTATCCTAAAATTTCACCATATATAATTCAATTATACCTTCTCAATTTTAGGACAACATGGAACTATCTCTCCTCATAGAGAAGCTACTACAAGAGATAGACCTCTAGGTTTGAAAAGGATAGCTCCCTTAATTTATCTTATAGGTTAATAAATATTTGGGGTGAAAAGGTAAGAAGGATACATAAAATAAACTTATTCTAATGAGGTTTTAAACCAAATATAACTCCACACAATAGACTTGCATCTGCACCAAGAAAGAAGACTACCAAAATTGACCTTAACTCTATGTTAATTTATCATGAGTATTTCCCATAGATGTAGATTTTTATACCTATATAGAGGTGGGTGATAAATAGGTCTAATACTAGATGGTAATTTTCCATCTCACACTTCAAGACATACTTAAAAAACACATACATTTTATGAAACTTGTTAGAAGAGATATCGCTCAAACAAAACATGTAAGAGTAGAATGGAAGCAAGGAGAGCATGTT